>RJWM01005857.1:0-88567 GCA_004363535.1 Dasyprocta punctata | reverse complement strand
GAAAACCCACCAACTGGGAAAATATCTTAGCCAATTGTCCATCAGACAAAGGACTTCTATCTAAAACATATAAAGAATTAAAAGAAATCAGGCCCCTAAAATTCAAGGACCCAATCCAAAAATGGGCATCTGAGATGAATACACACTTCTCAGAGAAAGAAATACAAATGGCAAATAAATATATGAAAAAATGTTCAACGTCAATGGTCATTCGGGAAATGCAAATTAAAACAACGTTGAGATTCCATCTCACCTCAGAAAGAATGGCCAAGATTAAAAAATCAACCAACAACAAACGCTGGAGGGGCTGTAGGGAAAAAGGAACTCTTCTCCACTGTAGGTCGGAGTGTAGACTGGTACAACCACTGTGGAAATTAGTGTGGAGATTCCTCAAGAAGTTAGGATTAGAGATCCCATTCAACCCAGCTATCCTCTTCTGGGCATTTTCCCAGAAGAATTGAAAACATCGTACCGCAGTGATATCTGTGCATCCATGTTTATAGCAACCCAATTTGTAATAGCCAGATCTTGGAAACAACCCAAGTGCCCATCAATCAAAGAATGGATAAAAAATTGTGGTATTTTTACACAATGGAGTACTACTCAGCTATTAAGAAAGATTGTATTGAGACTTTTATAAGTAAATGGTCACGACTTGAGACCATACTCATAAGTGAGATAAATCAAACCCACATGTGTAAATACCGTATTGTTTCCCTAGTGTAAGAAATGGAAAAGTATATATGATTCAAAATCTATAATAAATGCTATGGAAGGGTAAAAAACAGCTCAAAGAGCAAAGATAATTGGGAAGGGAAAAGGCAGAAAGAGAAAAGTGAAGAGGAAAAGATATAAACCTGTATATATGTATATGTAAGATAACTAAAAAGAACACTGCTGAATGGATTCGTTATTGAGAAAGAACAATTAATACTGATATGATTAGATCAATCTTGCATGTCTATATCTGTTAATTTAAGAAACCATTTTAAACATAACAATGCACAATATTGCAACCATTGTCAAGCTTCTATCTTCCGGTTTTGTAAACCTGCAATGTTGTGTATTTACTCTAGTTGTTTGCTTGTCTCTTTTGCTTGTTGTTTTTACTATATATGTCGTCTTTTTTTGTTTTGTTTTGTTTTTGTTTGTTTTGTTATTCTTCGCTTAAATAAAAAAATTCTTTAAGGTACTGAGCTCAAAAATGCTGTCTAATCAAAGATTTGCTTCGTTCTAGTTGATAGCTTCAAACCTCAAATGATTAATTGGGTAATAGATAGAGATTTGTAGACATGTACCAAGAGACTCTCCAGGGCATAATTTCTTGGGGCCATGAGCTACCCTGAGATTGCGACAAGGATGTGTTCTTCAGGAGAGTTCCAGCTCTTGTCTCTGCCTCAACAATTGAGGACGGAAATACACATTTCTGGGGGTGTGTCTCAAACTGTGGTCAACATCTCCTTCCAGCTCAGTTTCTTGGTCCCCAAGGCTGATGCAAGTCTTTAATTATTCTGAATACTTGTTGCCAGCACCATTTCCACGCTAACAGGCACTGGTGCTTTTCAAATCTCTGGTAAAAACTTCTAGCCGCCAAAGTTTACTTGGCAAGCAGCTTCAGAGCTGAATCTTAGTATTGTGCTGTGAAAAATGTCTCCTGTCAGTAGGGTCAATTCCCTCAACATAGTAAAAGATTCTCTAGAGTCATTAGATCACAACCTTGCCTGGTGTTTCTCTCCAGTGTGTTGCCCAGGGAAAAGCTGTCATTAAGACCTCTCTTCTTTCTGTCTGTCCATGAGTCCATGTCAATCCATCCTTTCTAAGAGCATCTTCCTGAGATGTCCACTTTCCCTTGCCTCTCACTCATGTTATGGGCAGAGCACCAAAGTCATGAAAGACGTGTGTGTTCCTTGGAATTGTGTGGCTTAGATAAACATGGCCCTTGAGCATTCCTTTGTAAGGTGTAGACAATTATTTTTCAAATGTATTTGTTGAAGGCTTTTAAATAAAAACATTCTGAAATTCAGCTTCAACTTTCATATCCAGCCAATTTACTAATTTGAATTGTTGCAGTTGATGGTTGAAGAGTTCAATGGCTATGCTGTCACTTCTGTTACATTTACCCAATGGCAGCACAACTACTTAGGTTACCAATGTATCCAACCTGAATAATGACACTATTATAATCTGTCATATAAAGTAGTGTCATTGGCACTGCATGGCTTGTCACTCTCGTATCTGAGTGAATACCCCAAGTCACTGTGAGTATCATCCTTGCACTTGAGAGGCTGAGGTAAAAGATTTCCAATTTGGGTGAGACTCTTTCTCAAAAAATTTAAAAGTGACAAGGATGTAGCTGAATGTCAGAAAAGTACCACAAAAAATCAAATCAAATCAAATCACACATGTGTCCACTGCAGAAGTAACTTGGAGATAACTCCTCATTCATTGCTTTACTTCTATTTTCTTGAAGATATCAAACATTAACCAGACTGATATACTTACAATATGAACAGGAAGAATATTACCCTCATTTCCTATATGTGAATGCAGGAAGGAGAGTCACAGCTGCAAGTAACAGAAAATTCCTTCAGAACCAAGCAGGATTGAATCCAGAAAGCAAAATAAAATTGAGCAAGGTTTTCTTTGTTTCTCTTTTTTAACCTATGCTTTATTGACCTGGTGAATCCTGTCATAAACTAGTTAATAATGCTATCAGGTGAAGCCAGCATAGTTCTGTAATAGTTCTCTGTGTGGATGTGCTACAGGTTGAATGTGCAGATACCCCACAGGCCTTGGGATTGTTGTATAAGCCAGGGGTGATATGGGAACACAGGTGGGGTGAAATCTTCAGGAACTGGTGTCTAGTAGAAGGAAGTTAAGTCATCAAGAATGTCCTACTGAAGGAAACACTGGGACTATGGTTTCTGTCACTGTCTCTCTTTCTCCCCTCTGTCTTTCTCCTTCCCAGATGATGCAAGAGCTTACAAGATGCCATGAGATGACAATTCAAGTCTTCAGCCAAAGTGAGCACCATGATGTACTCTGATACTTCTTCACAAAGCAACAGAGCCAAGTTCTCATGGACTGAAACCTTCAAAATTATAAGCCAAAATAAACCTTTTGTTTTGTTGAAGTTGATTATCTCAGGTGTTTTATCAAAATAAGACTGTGCTTGTACAGATATATGTACACACCTACACATATTCACATAAATACAACTCCTTAAGCTATATGAAATTCATATTATAATAATGCTACAGAACAATGAATATTGCAAGAGGACTAGATAAATTCTGCCAATAAGGTGTTGGAGCCGGCCTTGGTGGCACATGCCTGTAGTAAGCCCAGCACTCAGGAGACTGAAGCAGGAGGTGTTGCAGAAATTTCTACCAAGCCAGGCCACACCAAATCAAACCAAAAGGAAGACTATTTACACCAAGGAGATAAGATGGCAGCATTTAATCTTTACACCAGCAGACTGCTGGAATCCATGCCAGTGGACAGTTGCAGGGATAATTCCTCCCAAGCCACTGCCTCAAATCAGGGAGGAGTTTAGTCTATATAGAATTAGCAGTGGGAGGTACAAAGCAAGTGGCCACATGTTACATGATTGGTTACATACATTGAATCATGTATTGACAGACAGGCTAGTCTTGAAACAATAGAAACACTCCAGGAAACAGGAGGAGACTCCTACAGAATGGGCATACTTGAGGACATTACCATAATATAGGAATTGTTCTGGAGAAAGAGATTTGACTGAATGAAAGTGGTTAAGGACATTACCATAATATTCGTGACTGAATGAAAGTGATTACCATAACAAGAGTTGTTCCAGGGAGAGACTTAACTGAATGAGCACAGGTCAGCCCAAGCTGCCTTAAGGCTTAGGCAGTGGCTCTGATGTTGTCAGGGTTAATTGAATTTACCAGAGACAGCAGAATAGCAACTTGGTCAGTCTTCAATTAATCATGAAATATCTGTAAGTTTGTTATTTTGCCCCAACAAGGATCACTGTGAGTTCAAGGACAGCCTGGGCTACATAGTGAGTTCAAGACCAGCCAGAACTGCACAGTGAAATCCTGTCTCAAAAAAAATAAATCTCTAAAAGATGTTGAATAAATAGTTCCAGGACAGGCAGGTTAGGGCAGGCCACAGGAGAGGGAGAAAGAAAAGCTAAGAAGATAAGTACTGTGTGTCTCAGTACCTTTTCTGTTGCTATGACAAGTTACCTAGTGTTAGGCACTTCATAATGACCATTGTTAACTCAGATTTTTGGAGGACTCTGGTGAAGGCCTCATGTAAGGTAACACCACAGTGGCAGGAGAACATGTAGAAGACAAAACAGGAAGAAAGCCTCACAGATCAGGACTCCTCTTCTTATGGCAACTCGATGTATCGGAACCTAACTCACCCAATGAAAGCAGCTTTGTCTGTCTCAGGGGCAATTCCCAGTAACATGATTACCACACATGAGGCCCTTTCTCATAAAGTTTTCCACATCTCACTACCCCCAGGCTGGGGACCAAGTTTCCAGTGTGGAACCTGTGGGTCACACATAAATTGCAGCTAAACCATCTCACTGGATCAATTTGAAAATTCAGTTACTGGAAAGATGTAAATAAGCTCTTCATCCAGGAGAATCATGGGTGCTGTTGGTACCCATCCTGTTCTACATGAACATTCCCAAACTCATCTCCCTTAACACCTTACCAGCAAGTTGTTCTCCAATAGAAATTGGTGTAGGCAATTTTTTAAAAAACCAAATCCCCTAGTGTCATCAGTATTCTACATATCTTAAGCCCACCACCATCACTTTGTCATATGTCTTTTACATTCCTGTGATCACCATAAGAAATCCCTGCTAAGCACAGCAGGTTTATGAGTGCTGTCAGTTGGGAGGTATGAGTATGCCTACTGGTGCATGCAAAACATTTTACTTGTATTTGAGGATTTGTGTATTTCACATCTTGTAGCATTTCACCTGTTGCAGTTTCCAACATTGAACGGCAGAGCTGGCATTCCGTCTGATAGGTTTCACTCCTGCCAAGACAATCACAATAATTTTGGACCTAGTTCTAACAATAGATCATTCCGTTTGGTTGCATTGCAACAGCAAGCAGAAACATCTAAATGACACCCAGTATTTGGAGGCAGATTTATTTTACATCAGTGAGCATTGATTGGGATTATTCCCAAAACATCAGACACTGAAGGCTCATGGAGGGAAGTTTTTATAGGATTGCAAAGGGGAAGTAAAGAAGTAGAGTACTTGGCAGGTTTTGACTGATACTTACAATATGCATTATAGTTACCAACTGTGCATCACACTGACCAGTCATTTCTAGGAGACTGAAGAAAACAGAATTGAAACAAAGGAAATGAAGAAACTGAAGTATTCTTGCTGGGGGGTAGCATTTTTGCCAACATTTCACCCCTATTATTTTCTGTGGCAAATTTTCTGGGACAAGGCCCAACTAGAAGCAGTAAAATTAGGGTTGTCAGTGATCCTAGGATAGGCCCTATCTATGGTCCCCAAGGTTGTCTTATAACAGAGTTTTTTCCTAAGCTGATTTTAGGGAAAGACATAATTTAGGCCTGTTCTGTAACATTACTTTGGCAAGGTAGCAAGGGGGTTAATGTAATCTAGAAGAGTGACCAATGTGCCTTGGAAGATGCTCATCAAACCTTGGTGAAATGTTCGATTCTCTTGGGGCAACAGTCTCTAGAGTTTAAGCAAAAACCACAGCTAGTTGGGGGACAGGAAAGCAAGGACTGTGATAAACAGCCTTAAAAGGCATAAAAATCAAGGGGACTAAGTATGGAGCAATTCTATGAGCTGTGTCCTGAGGCTTCAGCCAGAGCAGAGCTTTCAGTGTGTTGTCTCTTTAGAGTGAGCCATGGAGGAGCTGTCCAAGAAAATGTTTTAGCAATCACCTGGATAGGTTCTTCTAACTCTAGAATGGTGGATCTAATGCTGGATTTCTGACACTTGTAGAGTAGGTTAGTATGCCCCTGGGTTATACGTGTGTCCTGGAGTGTCTACAGGTACAGCTTGTCTTTGAACTAAACTTTTGTGGCGCTAGTTACAAGCTGCTTATATGGAGTTATGTTATATTTTCTCAATTTTTAGACCTTGTGCTCTGTATCTGTGTGTAGCTTTTATTCAGTTATCTGTGCTACAAATGTACAGATTGTTGTTTCCAATGGTCAAGGGTAGGCCTGTTACTACAGCAAGATTATATGAATTTCCATTTTCCTTTTAGTGTGGTATAAAATGTTTTGGGCCAGGCTGAGTAGGCGCAGATGAGTACTAAGTCTATCTGTGTGTCTTTAAATTGGGAAGGTCAGGACTAATTGCATAAATACTAAAGCCTAAGCTGGTTGCAGAGGTACAGGGGACAGAGCAGTGGCATGAGCTTGCAAAACATATAGTGGGGACAGGTCTGGCTCTGATTTAAGATTTTTCTGGCTGTGGTTGATGTTCCAGTTAATCAGATCACCAGAGGGGTTGCAGGAGTGTAGGTTTGTTGCCATTGGTGGTAGGTCTCCAAAGAGCAAAGATGAAACAGCAGGAAAGTTTTGGTCAAAGTAATTTTGTCCAGGGTGATCACAGAATATCTAGCTTACTCCATTTCTAATAGAATTACTTTCATTCTTTAACAGAGTGTACTCAGCAACTGTCACGGGGTCCATTTTTAGGTCCAGCACAACATGTTACACATGGACTGTTCGGTCTCAGTCTAACATGAGCTTGGCAGCATTCTTGATCAGAAGGACAGTGCCTATTAAAGCACAAAGGCAAAGAGGTGAGGCAGTCCTTAGGGACTGTTACACAGGGAGGACACTGGGGGCCCCCAGGGGCTGACAGTCTGAGTGAGCATCTTTGTACCCTGTAGCCAGTTTCTGCCAGATATTGCAGCAGCAATTCTGTGTTTTACAGGCAGGCACACTGGATGTCATTCATCAGAAGTACAGTAATATCTTGTGCTGGGAAACTAGCACAGTCAGCTCTGAAGTCTTTTCCAAAAGAGAAAAAAACAAGTTTTTGAACCTCTGGGAGGTTGGATCCAGGTCAGCTAACCTTTGAGTTCAAAACTGGTGTCTTTCCATTTAAAGACGAAGAGAGACTGGATGATAGTACACAACTGAAGGAAGAAGAAGGCATTATTTTGATTCCTCTGGCTTTGTCTCTATTGCTTAGATCTGCTTTTGCTATTTTGGGGTTCTTCTGATTTCAGTGAATGTTAAAAAAAATTTTTTTAATTCTTTGAAGAAAGCCGTTTGGTATTTACACTGGGATTTATTTTTATCTATCAATTTTGGCAAAATGAGCATTCTGACAATATTGTTTCTGCCTGTACAGGAACAGGAGATGGCATTTGATTTTCTGATGTCTACTGTGATCTCTTTTTTTGGTAGTACTGTGGTTTCATTACAAAGAAATTTCACTGTCTGGTTAAGTTAATTTCTAAGTATTTAACTTTTTTCAAGTCTATTTGAAGGTATTGTTTTTCTAATTTCATTCTCAGTGGATTCATTTTTGATATATAGAATTGGTATTGATTTTAGTATGTTGATTATTTCTATACCCTAATATATTTCTGAATTTGATTATTAGTTCTAGGAGAATTTTGGTGGGTTTTTCTTTTTCTTTTTTTTTTATTTTTGGTCTTCTGTGTATACGATCACGTCTGGCAATATGACATTTTGAGTTCTTTTTTATATGTATCTTTTTTATTTCTTTCTTTTGCCTGACCACTCTGGCTAATGATTTGAGTGTTATACAAAAAGCAGTGGTGATACTGAACATACTTATCTTGTTCCTGAGCTTTGTCTTTGCTTCTGTTTATGTGATATTCTGCATTTAATGATTTGGGCATGTTGAAACATTTTTCCATTCATAGGATGAAATCTACTTGATCATGATATATGAACTTTCTGAACATTTGTTGCATTCTACTTACCATTGTGTTTTCAAGGAGCTTTGCACCTATGCCTATTAAAGAGGTAGGTTTCAAGTTTTCTTTTTTATTTGAGTCTTGGTCTGGTTTTTGCAATCAAAGTTATGCTATCATCCAGGAATGAGTTTGAAAGTACTCTTACCCATTCAATTTCATAAAGTACTTTTTGGATTATTATATATCTACAGCGAAATTCTTGTGTAATGAAAAAGAAAGAAGAAAATGACTAAACAATACTCAAAAAAGACAAATCAGCAGTTAGGGTCAAGAAAGAAAGTGCACTGGTATGTTTCCTACAAAGAACACATTTCATACAAAAATCAACTCATAGCTTAAAAATCAAAGGAAGGAAAGCAGTATTCCATGTAATGGAAACCAGAAAACAAGCAAGGGTATTATGGTATTTTCAGACAAAGTGAACTTCAAGTGAAAGTTGATCAAAAGAGGCAAAGGATGATGCTATATATTGTTTCCTAAACTGCATACCTTTGTTTTCTGGCTTACAAAAATGTTTTGTTTTCTGGCTTAAAAAAATGTTTTGTTTTCTGGCTTACAAAAATGACATTTTTAGTTTTTCTCTGCGTCTGAACTTGATGTCAATAATATCTCAAACTTTTAGCCATTTAATGGATAAAAAATATGGTATGCATACAGAATAGAGTATCATTCTGCTCTAAAGAAGGATAAATTTGAGACATTTGTAAACATGGTTGGATCTTGAGACAATACTAGTAATACAAGTCAGTTACAAAAGGTTAAGTGTCATATTTAAAATGAGAGACCTCAAATCAAAATAATTTACAAGGCAAAGCAAAAGGGTCATGTTAAGAAACTGGGAGGTCTGCTGTAGAGATGGGAAGGGGGTCAGGGAAGGAGGGAGAGGGGAGAGAAGGGGAGACGGGGAAGGAAAATGGTCAGGACTTGACATTGTGTCCATCAGTTCCTTGTACCAAATGTAATGGTAAAGCTTTGGAAAAATAGTAGTGATGATCTTTTTTAAAAATAGGATTTTGTTTACATTGAATTTTTACTGTAGAAAGTTAAATGTATTATATATACTGGAAACAAGTGCTTTATCAGCTTTATGATTTGCACATTATTTTACCCCATCAGTGACTTTGTCTTCTCTTCAAAACGTCTGAACAGCAGAATTTGTTATGTTCTATGCAGAAAAGTGAAAATTTTTCATTCTTTTATCAATCATAGTTTCATTGACAAGTGTAGCAAGTCTTTGAGTAACCCGGCATCACCATAATTTTCTCTGACATTCCCTTTTAGATCTTTTATGATTTTAGATTTCATGTTTAGATCTACAAGTCATGTTGGTTTAACTTTGCTAATCAAAGTCACATTTTGCACCATTTCCAGAAAAGAATACCATTTCTTTATTGAATTTTCTCTGTGCTTTTGAAAAGAAAATATACCATCCAGGGTTTCTGTTTACTTCTGGACTACCTATTCTGCTAGATTAACCTATATATGTACTCTTTCTCCAGGACTACATTTCCTGTTATATGCAATAATCCACTAATGTGAGACGTTTCAACTTTATTCTTTTTCAAAATTATTGTGAATATTTTAGTTATTTCATGGTTTCATAAAAAATTTGAATGAGCTTGTCGGTTTCTAAAAGAAAATCCGTGGGTTGTTGTTACAAATTTCTTTGAATCTGTGTATTTTCTGGTGTTTTGATTTCTTTCAACAGTACATGTGTAGTTCCTGAACATTAGAGCACATAGTTCCATAGCACAACTGCTCCTTGATGTTTCTCTCTGAGGCTTTTCTCTACTGATTTAATCATATTGTGTGTAGCTTTCACCATCTATTTTATCTGCTTTAAGTTTCATTAGATATTTTGTTCCTAGTCCTGCATCCATTTCTTGGATGTTTGAATATATGACAATTTATTGCTATATAAATTCTCAGGACAAACCTTTATGATCATTACTTTTTTGAAGGCATCTATTGTAGTGCATGTTCTTTATTTTCTGAGTTCATTTCTTTGAATTTTCTTCTTTTATTCTGAATTTGTCTAGTGTTTGTTGATTTTGTTTGTCCTCTAAACATTGTGTTTCATTAAATTTGTCTGTTGCCTTTGTATTATTTATTTATGTCAGTGTGTATATCAATAGAAATTTTCCAAAGTAAGCACACAAGTGGCAAAGACATATGTGAAAAGGCACATAGCATAGGGAAAATACAAATCAAAGCACAGAGCAATATTGCTTCATATCTGTTAGACTGACTATTATAGAAAAGACAAATACAACAAAGTCAGTGGAGATGTGGGGAAAGAAAACCTTGTGCACAGTTGTTGGAAATATAAACTGGCCCAGTTACTATAGAAGACAGCATGGAGTTTGCCAAAATATGTTGATCACTTGAAATTTGCTAAAAGGATAAAACTTCAATGTTCTAACCATAAAATAATGAATAAGGAAAATAGACGTTATCCAATGTTACAGATATGTTAATTGTTTTGATCACTCCACCATATATGCATATATGAAAAATATGAAGTTTTACAACTTAGATATATGTGATTCCTATTTTTAAACTACACACTGATAAAGATGAAGAAAACTTAAAAGCAGGAAAAACACTAATGGTACTACTTAAATATGACTAATATTCAGTGCAATCTAGCATTTTTCTTTGCAATTATTTTGTGTTTAGAATATCTTCCAGTAAAAATTGACAATTTCGGTTTTTAATTCACATTGACTGCTTAATTTGTACATACCTTGGAAAATTTAGTTATACTTTCACTATAATGTCCAGTTGAGTTCTTTATTATTGGATATATAATCAACATAATTAACAGCATTTAAGATATGGAACTGTAGGAGACAATTTGAGCCACTCCCTTGAATGCAGAACAATGGCAGCAACATTGGTTAAATTGAGGCTTATTTCCATATACTGATATGCACAGAGATGAATATGGTATTTTCTTTTCTTTTCAGTTGGCTCTAAACATTGCAAATAAGGCTAGCACAGGTAGTAATATGTAATCTCTAAAGCCATCAGACAGTCTCCTCTTTCCTCACATAGTACTCTCTGGAAAAGATAAGCACAACAGGACGGTAGAGCCACTCAGACCCAGATATGTTGACTGGGTAGCAGCCTCCAAGCAACAGGTTTTGTTTGCTCAGAGCACAAAAGTTTATATTGTGGACCACAAGTTCACAGACTGGTTTTACACATTTCCTTGTGGAATAGAAGGAAGAATTGGGGTTATTGGTACCACCTATCTGAGATTTCCCATTGACTCTTCTTTGCATGAGACCATCTATGCCTTCATGAATCATCTCAGGATTATACTCAATGTCAAGATATTTCTTCTAAATGAACATAATGAGCTACTTGGAAAACTCTTTCAACCATACCCAAGATCCTGCTGCGTTTCTTGCTTTTCCCATTCTAATCCCTTCCTTGACTGAAAAAAACAAATATGGGTTGCCTCAAGACATTTGTTGCCTTAGCCCTCAGAGTCTCAAACACTGCAGAAGGGTTTTGATCTTCCTGCAGCCCTAAAATTTTATCATTTGTCTCATTTATTTAAGCCTTTGCTGTACACTTGTTTGGGAGTTTGGGAATCTAAACCAGGTGCCCAATAACTGGCACCTGGAACAGGGGCCTGAAATTCTTGGACTAGGAGTTTTAGCCTGAACATGTAAGTCTCCCTGGAGTGGAAAGTGCAAAAATGAAAAAGGCCTTCACAGGATGGAAACTTTGTTGGGGATGCCTGGAGAAGAGGGAAGAACAAGGGTGAGTCTTTCCTCTGTGAACAAGCCATTTTATCTGGGAATAAAATGGGGCAAAATATTCAGCTAAGGAGCAAAGTTACATATGGCTGCTCCAAGGCCTACTCAAACGTTCAAGGGCCCATGTGCCCAAGAAAGACATAGCAAAAATGTTGTAAGAGATAACCAAATATAATCCATGGTTTCCTCAGACAGGCACTATAGATACTGATAATTGGGAAAGTGTTGGAAAGAATCTTAAAAAGGCACATAGTGCAGGAAAAATCATTTGCCCTGAGATGTTCTCAACTTGGAATCTGGTTCATTCAGTTTTGAGTCCATTGCAGAGCTTGCAGTCAATAGCTTCTGACTACTCAGCTATTAAGAAAGATTGCATTGAGACTTTTATAAGTAAATGGTCACGACTTGAGACCATACTCATAAGTGAGATAAATCAAACCTACATGTGTAAATACCGTATTGTCTCCCTAGTATAAGAAATGGAAAAATTATATATGATCCAAAATCTATAATAAATGCTATGCAAGGGTAAAAAATCAGCTCAAAGAGCAAAAGTAATTGGGAAGGGAAAAGGGGGAAAGAGGGAAGGGAAAAGGAAAATATATAAATCTTTATATATGTATATGTAAGATAACTAAAATGAACACACTGCTGAATGTATTCATTATTGATAAAGAACAATTAATACTCATATGATTAGATCAATTTTACATGTCTATATCTATTAATCTAAACAACCATTTTGAAGATAATGATATGCAATATTGCAACCATTGTCAAGTTTCTATCCTGTTTTGTAAACCTGTAATGTTACTGTTGTGTATTTACTCTAGTCGTTTGTTTGTCTCTTTTGCTTTTTGCTTTGTTATATGTATCTTTTTTCTCTTAAATAAAAAAAATTAATAGCTTCTGATGTGAACACAGGGAAAAAATGAAAGAGCTCCCACCTGGGGCACCTGCCACCAAGACAGAATCCTGGAAGAAGTCACCACAATGGGAGCCAAAGCCTTTACAAAGAATATCCCCTAGGGCTCTATCCAGAAACTTAAGAGTTTTAACAGGAAAAGTGGACATGAAAGCGGAGCACATTGGCAGCCCTGCTTGCTTCCCAGTTGGAACTCAAAGAGATCCTAATGACCATAAGTATTTTGTTCACACACATTTTGAAATACAATGGATAAAAAATTTTAAACAAAGTGTAGTTCACAATGGAATTCAAAGACCATTTATTGTAGGACTCTTACAAAATGTTTTGGATACATATCAATTGACACCATATGATATCAAACATCTGGCACAAACCTGCCTATCACCTACTCAATTCCTTCATTTTGATGTAAAGCTAAAAGCTCTTGTTTCAGAACAGACTTAAACAGAACAGGTTCTAATTTTTGTCCAGCAATAAATGAAGAAATGCTTTCTGGGACAGGAATATATGAACCACTTGAGGAACAGAGTCAATGTCCAAATGAGCTGTATTCGCAATTGGAAAAAAGAGGATGGATAACTATTCCAGGGGATAGATCTCCTGTACAATTTTTTTTTACATATTCTACAAGGACCCCAAGAAACATTTACTCAATTCATGGCTAAATTACAGGAAGCCGTTCACAGAGAAGTGTCAACCACAGAAGCTGTGAACATTTTAACTCTACATTTAGCATATGAAAATGCCAGTCAGGACTGTAAACAGGCTTTAAATGTTGTAAAATCGACAAATGATTTAACAATATATATTCAAGCTTATCAAGACATTGGAACTGAATTACATAAGACAACTATGATGGCTCAAGTTATGGTTCGTGTTGCAAAAGCAAAAGGGGACAATGTAAAGTGTTTTAACTGTGGGAAAATGGGCCATGTTAGAAAAAATTGCATAGTTCTTACCAGATTTAATAGGGAAGACACTGCAGCTGCAGCAAGTCAAAGAAACAATGCCTCTGACATGGAGGACTTGGGTCTTGCACCAGGACTCTGTCCAAGATGCCAGAAAGGGAGACATTGGGACAAATATTGTCATTCTAAATTCCATAAAGATGGTACACCTTTGCCAAAAAACAAGATGAGGTCCTTTCCTCAGGCCATCCAAACAACAGAGAAGATATGGCCTGTGAGTCAAATTGTCAGTCAGTTTTACGCATTGCAAACTCAGCAGCAGATTTGACAACAGCATCAAAGGTGGCTCCCTGAAGAAATGTTAACTCACTCACCAGGACAACAACTCAAAATTCAGGATTAGATCTTCCTGCAGCTTGCAGAGTCACTCTCATTGGAGGTAATCAGCTTACCCCATTTCCTACAGGAATTTGGTGTGCCCCATCTGACTAAACAGTTTATTTTATACTGGGAAAGACTGATCTGAATCTAAAAGGAATAACTTTTGTGCCTAAAGTCTTTGATGGTGATTGTAGAGACTAGAAACAAGTTCTTGCATGTGCTATGGATCTCTGGGCTTTTGAACAGGGAAATTGTGTGGCACAGTTGGTTTTGTTACCTAGAGATAAGCCTTCTTTTTTAAAATACAGGCAGCTCAAGAGGGAGCAGCATAATCAAAGCAAGACTACAAAAAGAGAGATTTATTTTACACAGAAAGTGACTAAAAACAAGCCTATATGTTTATAAAGATTAATGGCAAGTGCTTTAAAGGTCTAATAGACACTGGCATGGATGTGTCTATAGCTACATCAGAAGAATGGCCTGCCATGTGGCCAACACAAAGGGTTCCTACATCTCTTCTCAGGCTGGGAACACCTCAAGGTGTGTTATGAAGTACCTCACCCCTGACTTATAATGGGCCAGACCAACAAAAGTGTTTCTTTTTACCAAACATGGGACCTATTCCAGTTAACTTGTGGTGAAGAGATTTGTTACAAAAATGGAAATTAGTGCTGAATAGTGATTGATTTTGATTTTAAAACTAAATAAACAAATTCCAAAGTGGAAAATAAACAAATAGATTTAGATCCTAATATTAAACAAATGATGGCTAAGATAGGATATCAAAAAGACAAGGGACAGGAAAAAACTTACAGTTAGTCAAACAGCCTGTTGGGATTATACCTTAAAATGATAGGCAAGGTATAGGATACCAACAGTTCTTTCTGACAAGAGTTATTGATGCTTCTCCCCCTACAACAGCTCTGCTCTTACAATGGAAAACTAAGGAACCTGTTTGGGTAGATCAATGGCCCCTTAATAAGGAGGAGCTAGCTCAATTGTGCAAGTTAATTAAAGAGCAATTGCAGCTAGGACATTTAGAAAGCTTGGTTAGCCCCTGGAATACTCCTGTCTTTGTTATCCTGAAAATGTCAGGCAAATGGAGGTTATTATAAGATTTAAAAGCTGTAAATGCTTGCTTACTCCCAATGAGGGTGCTGCAACCAGGATTGCCAAATCCAATTACAGTTCCCAGAGACTGGCTTCTCATCACAATTGATTTGAAAGATTGCTTTTTTAACATTCCACTTTTTCATGCAGATAAGCCACATTCTGCATTATCTGTGCCTAGTTTAAATTTTAAGGAACCAATATAATGGTATCAATGGGTCACATTACCTCAAAGAATGACAAATAGTCCGACCTTGTGTCAGTTCTTTGTGCAGAAGCCTTACAAAAAGTTAGACAAATTTATCCTTCCTCATACGTGGTCCATTATATGGATGAAATTTTGCTGTCAGTTCCAATTAAAGAACAATTATAGGATTTATTTACAGAAGCAAAATGGTATTTAATATCTTTTTATCTCTACAGTGCTCCAGACAAGGTACAGTTGTTTGGGTCTTATTATTAACCAGGAACCCTAGTGACTGACAAGGCAACAAAGCCACAAAAGCTACAGATTCGCCAAGATCATCTAAAAACTCTAAATGACTTTCAAATTTTATTAGAAGATATAATTTGGATAAGACCAAAGTTGAGTATTGCTATTTATCAATTAAAATACTTATATAGTACTTTACAGGAAGATCCAGCTATTGATTCCCTTCATAGTTTATCTGCTGAGGCTCAAAAAGAGTTAAACTTTAGTTGACAAAATGTTACAACAATGTCAATTTTTTAGAATAAATAAAATTATCATCTTATTTTCACATCTTAAATACTCCTCGTTCTCCTACAGGTCTCCTAGGGCAATATTACTGTAAACAAATTTACCCTATTGAGTGGCTTTGTCTTTCTAAACAGTTAGTAAAAACTTTATAGTTACACTTAGCACAAATTGCCAAGGTTTGTCACCATGGGAAGAATAATATCTATAGAACTCTTTGGTGTTGATCCTGCTACAATTGTATTGCCTATTTTTTTTTTTTTTTTTTTTTTTTTTTTTTTTTTTTTTTTTTTTTTTTTTTTTTTTTTTTTTTTTTTTGCAGCACCAGGGATCGAACTTACAGCCTTGCGCCTGCCAGATAGGTGCTTAAGCCGCTGAGCCAAACTCCTGGCCCTGGTTTTTTGAGGCAGGGTCGCACTATGTAGCTCAGGCCGGCCTTGCGCTCGCGTTGTAGCCCAAGCTGGCCTCGAACTCACAACGCTCTGCCTACCTCAGCCTCCCGAGTGCTGGGATTAAATGTATTGCCTATTGATTTAAATCAATACTGGACCCTGCTACAACAAGCTCTATACTGGAAAGTAAACTTTGCAGATTTCATAGGACAAATTGGTAATCACTTTCCTAGTGATCCTATCTTTCAATTGTTTCTTATGCATTCATGCATTATTCCAAAAATTGCTAAACTTGAACCTATTCTTGATGAAACAACTTATTTTACTGATGGTTCATCAAAACAAAAGGCTACAATTTAGAGTAAAGATTATCAACAGGTAATGCAGATTCCAGGACTTTCTGCACAAAGATCTGAGATCACTGCTATTTTATTTGTCATATGGCAATTTAATTGCAAACCAATTAAAATAATCAGTGACTCAGCATATGTAGTTTACCTTACTCAGTGACTCAAGAGCACCACCCTACAGTTGACCCTAGATCCACCTCTCTTTAATTTGTTTCTTAGGCTACAAAAAGTGATCCATAATCGAACAGTGCCCTTTTATGTTGGTCATATAAGGTCTCATTCTAATTTATCTGAATTTTTAACATATGGGAACCAAGAGGCTGATTCACTAATTGCCTTTATTGCACCATTTGATAGAGGTAGACAGTCTCATTCATACCATCATCAAAATAGGCTCTAATAAAAAAATTTCAATGACTCAGGTCTCAAGCAAAATAAATTGTTATGTCCTGTCCTACTTGTCAAAGGGTACCTAGGCCTGTGCCACCAGAGGGCAATAACCCCAGAGGCTTAAGACATAATGATATTTGCCAAATGGATGTTACATATTTTTCTTCATTTGGCAAACTACAGTATTTCATGGGTCTATTGACATATATTCTCATTTAATTCATGAAACTTGTCACACAGGAGAAAAAAGTGGCCATGTTTCACAACACTGTTTGTCAGCATTTGCTTCTATGGATGTTTTGAACACCATAAAAACTGACAATGAGCCTTCATACATAAGCAAACTATTACAATCCTTTTTTAATCTATGGCATATTAACCACATTACAGGAATTCCTTATAACCCTCAAGGACAGGCAATTGTAGAAAGAGCACATCTATTAAAACTCAATTAAGTAAATAAAACGGTGGAATATAGTTACCCCCACAAGTTAGATTTTGAGATTTTTACTTTAAATTTTTTAAATCCTGCTACCAGCAGAAAATTGATCCCTGCAGAGCTCCATTAGTCAGCAGCCAATGATGATGTTTAACATAGAGCTCAAGTGTTCTGGAAAGACATCAACACAGGATAGTGGGAAGGATCACTACAACTAATAATGTGGAGTCAAGTTTATGCTTGTGTCGTAACAGGTGATGGATCCACGAGGTGGCTGCTGTCCAGGAATACATGACCCTGGCAAGAGACATGGCCAATGCTGGAGGCAGTCCAATACAATGCTCCACCAATTTTAGCCCTCCAGAAGATGAACCTATCCAACCAGACTTGCCCTCAGAGACCACGCCACTACCCATAGAGGAGGATGAATTCAGGGCTGAACTTAATTGACCCAGGATGCCCAAGAGATGGTAAAAATGAAACCAAAGGTCTAAATAGGTGATAACCAAACTGTCTTGGTTACTTTTCACTCATTTCTGGGACAAACCACCCAACTCCCAAAATTAAGGAAGGAAAGGCTTATTTAGCTTATAGTTTTTGGAGGTTTCATTACGTAATCAGCTTGCCCCAAGGCAGGGTGGTATGGCACAGGGACAACACTTCAAGGCAGCAGCAAGCAAAAGCAGCCAGAGCCAAAGAGGACAAGAGCAAGCCTCGTTTTCTCCCTTATATTGTACACAGAACTCCACCCCCTCCAGGGTGGGTGTAGCATTCACAAATCTCCCTGCCTTCCTTTGCAAAGGATGAGGATATTTACAAAGAACCCTGGCTCCCTGCTGAGTATCTTAGTTAAACTTCTGGCCTGCTCAAATCGACACAATGAACAGGTAACTGATTGTGCTCTACACCCCAGGATGTGGAGCTGCTGAGTTACTTAATTAAGCTTCTAGACTTCTCAAGTTGAAACAATGTATAAACTATAACAGTCCACCTCTTGTCAATTTGGCAGCCAGACACATTTCTTTAAATCAGTCTCCAGATACAAAGGCATACTTATTCTTAACATTTTGTAACTTGAACATTATAACACATCTTAAACATCCTTAAGAACCAGCACTATGTCTATCAACATTATGATACATTAGAAACAACATTTTGTCCTTGGACTTCTAAAGACTCATGTACATCCCTTTATGCAAAAGGCATTTAATCCATCTGTAAGAGTTGCCAGAGTCCTAACATATTTAGCAAAGTTTAAGTCCCAATTCTCCTCCGAGATGTAAGGCAAACCTTACCTTACCTTACCTGAGCTGCAAGACCCTGTAAAAATAAAAACAAAGTTAAACACTTCCAACCTGAAATGGCACAAGATAAACATGTTCTTGCCAAAAGTTACAAACAGAAGGGTACAAATGATTGGGACAAAAGCAAGTCCAAATTCCAGGAGGGCAAACGTTAAATCCAGTAGTTCCATGTGCAAAATTTGAGGCAATGTGTGGCAAACTGTGAGCTCCAAAGGGCTTGTGTGGCTCCACCCCTCTGGCACTTCTGGTGGTTTTAGCTTCCAAGGCTTCTCTCTTGGTCTGGATTTGCTTTCTCCTTTCAGGTTTCCTTAAACAATCCACGCTGCTGTCTTTTCCAAACTTCTGGGTTCTCCATTTCACCTTTGACTTCACATTCACAGCTTCAAACACTGCCCTCTCAGGGGAACACTGCTTTCAGTCTTACTGAAATTGGAGTGGAAGACTTTTAAACCTCAGAACTCTCACATTCTGTGTGCACATAAAACCAGCACCATGTAGATGATGCCAAGGTCTGCTGCTAGCTGGAGAAGTACCCAGGCTTTCTTCTCTCTTGGGTATAGAAGTCAAGTGCCTGGATTGCTGGGCACTCTCAACCTGATTGTGAGGAACAAGTTCTCTATGCTGCCACCATTCTTTAACCTCATGGGGCCTCTGCTGCCATTCTGGAACATGGTGTTCTGTGACTTTCTACTCCAAGGAAAGTCTTTCACTTTTGAAGTTTTGGGACTGCAAAGCATGCGAACCTACTGCTTCCTGTGATGCCTGCAGGCCATCTTTTTTATTTTATTTTATTTTATTTTTATTTTTTGCTTCTCAGCAATCAAGATCTCAGCCCTATCTTTATAGTTCATAGATGTCTGACCAAACTCTCATTTTAAATCACCCTGCTGGGCTCCTTGCTCATGATTCACAACATAAATCTGGCTAAAAGCTGCCAACAATAGCCATGCCACTGACTCAACATTTGACTGCCTTGAAATTTCTACTGCAAGATTAATTAGTCCACAATCCATAATGTTAGGCAAAGTCTCTGGACATGAACAAAATGCAGACAAACTTTCTGCCAAGTCATAACACACATCATCTCGAATCCAACAACTAATGCAGTCCTTCTTCCCAGCAGAGCCTGGTCTTTACCAGCAGGCTTTCTATCAGTCTTCTGGTCTTCTGAGCTCTGACCAGAATCCCCCATGCAGAGCACCCTAAATCGTTCCAACACTATGTATTCAGGCAACACCTCTGAAGTTTTCCAAATTCTTCCCACAAGCCTTTCCCAAAGGCTCTTGAACCACATGGTTAGGTATAGTCACAACAATGACCCTACTCCTCTGGTACTAAATTCTGTCTTGGTTAATTTTCACTCATTGCTGGTACAAAACACACAACACCCAAAATTAGGGAAGGAAAGGTTTGTGTATCTTACAGGTTTTTGGAGGTTTCAATCCATAATCAGCTTTCTCCAAAGCAAGGTGGCCTGGCACAGGGACACTTCAAGGCAGCAGCAAGCAAAAGCAGCCAGAGCCAAAAAGGACAAGAGCAAGCCTCATTTTCTCTCTTATATTGTACACAGGACACCCTCACCAGGGTGGGTGTAGCATTCACAAATCTCCTTAGTTTCCTTTGCATAGGATGAGGATATTTACAAAGTAAGAACCCTGGCTCCATGCTGAGTCTCTCAGTTAAACCTCTAACTTTCTCAAATTGATACAAGGAACAGGTAACCTCTTGTGTTCTATACCCCAGGATGTGGAGCTGCTGAGTTACTTAAGTTTCTAGACTTCTCAAGTTGACACAATGTATAAACCATAACACAAACTAAAAGTTTAATGAAAGTAGGGGGACACAAAAGTTATTAGCATTCTTAAGATAAAATACAATAATACATGTTAATTATAGATAAGATTTTGTTCTTTCCATAATTCTTTTAACAAAAGATCTCTGATAATTGACCTGCAACAATTCTGACTAGTCAATTTATAGTTATAAATTCTAAATTTGTAAAAAAATTATTGTAATTCAATTTGGTTAAAAATATATTTAAGTGCACTCTGATTTTGCAGTATGTTAGTCTGTCTGTGTATCTGTTGTCTGTTTGTCCCATCTGTTTGTAAGCAGTTGGGAGTTGCCGAGCTAGTGATCCTTTACACATGTGGAGTGGAATACAAAAGTGCCCATACAGGAGTATCCAAATGGCATGGAGTACCTGAGAAATGCCCTGAAGGCACGTGGTGCTGGAAGTGAACAGGTTTTCCAACACTGAGGACATAGGGTGTAAGAAGTGAGCTAGTTCAGCAAAAGGGTATTATAAATAGCCGTTGGGAACTTAGACAGTTCTCACAGACCCTGACAAGCTGTGTAATTGTTTCTATGACTGTTTGAATCTGTACAGATCGTCTATCAGAGCATATATCCATTTCTGCCCATTTGTCCACTATGTAAACAGTTGTTCCTTTATTTTGAGCTCAAAAATTTTTTCCTTTTTTTCCTTTTTCTTGTAAATTTTTGGAACGTTTGATCAATGGTTTGTTTGGGTTATAGATTTATAAAGCATGCTTCCACCTGGTCCAAATGCCAATTGGGTTGCCATTTGGTTCAAATAATGCAAAGATTGGTTATGTAAACGCAATATATATTTTTGTTTTTTATTGACTTGAGAATCTCTCATTGTTTAAAAATTAATGGGTTAAATGCTACGATAGATTTTTTCATAAGTCATCAAAAAATTTATTAAGATGAGTAAACAAAATCCCTTAGGGTTGGGATTGTTGGACAGGACTCCAATTGATAAATAAGAAAGCAGCTGCATGGTAACATTTTTAACGAGTTCTCATTTGTTGAACAGAGGTCCAAATAATCTTGATAGCCTTTTGAGAGGTACCCCAACTAAAGTTACAGAACATATTTTTGCAATATGTTCACATTGGTCATCAACAAGAAAAATAATAATACAATAAGTTGTTTTTTATTTGAAGATTCTCTGATACAAAGTTTTAATATGGTTATGACAAATGATTGTTATTAACCTCATGGTATATTAATGTATTCGTGCTTCCAGATACACTGATTTTCCAAATTGTAAAACTGGGATTATTTATGGTAATAGACTTTTGTTTCATATTCAGACCTCTGCTGGTACCAAAAACTTATGAAACTCACATTCCACTAAAGGTCAATAAGTTAGATAAAATATTCTTAGGGATGTTTGACTAAAAGGGATATCTTATGGCAAAATGGAAATTTGGATTGTTACAAAAATGCCTTAATTGTCATGATACAATAATATGTATGGTTTTGATTTCTGATTTTCTGTGTAAAATATGAAACTGTTAACACTCTAGAGGTATTCAAATGTTAAAATAAGTTTCAAATGGATAGCAGAAAATAAGTTTCATTCAATGTTCTAAGGTGTTTCATATTTAGCTAAGATAGTGACGTTAAGCTCATGGCCTCTGATACATTGTATTGTTATGAATTTTTCTTCTGGATGTTAAACACCTGAGATTTGGAGACCAAAATTTAGAGAGACAGATGGGCTAAGAGGATAGCCAGCATTTTGGCCCCAGCCAATCAAGGTCATTGAGGACCGAGGACATAAAAGAACTTCTGCTTGAATCATCCAAGGATACTCAGTGAGTCCCTGTTCTTCTTATCAAGAAGATTATGAAACCACATAGGATAGTGCTCATCAGAGTATAGTGTGCTTAAGGAGTGTCACCAAGAGAGAAAAGTCTCACAAGCTTTCATGGAAAGCAACTTGGTCAAGCAATGGTTGTGACTCATCCAGATGACTGACACTGAGAGAAATGCCAAGAGTTTCTATGCATGGTTCCAAGGTAATTCCTGAGATTTATCTGACCTTAATAGATAGCAAAGAAGTTAAATTTTATTAACACTGGTCTCATTTTAGCTTGATCTTAAACGCCCAGCAGAAAAGTACATAAAAAATGTATATCCTGGATGCTATTTCAACTGCTTCAATTATAAAAAACAAAAAGGGGGAGATGTTAGGGACCACAAATTCACAGTGGCTAGTTTTACATATTTTCTTACGGGATAAAAGGAAGATTTGGGGTTATTGGTACCACCCATCTGAGATTTCCCGTTGACTCTTCTTAGCTTAAGATTATCTATTCCTTCTCGAGTCATCTCAGGATTATACTTAATGTCGAGATACTTCTCCTAAATTAACATAATGTGCTACTTGGAAAAGTCTTTGAACCACTCCCAAGATCCTGCTGCGTTTCTTACTTTTTTCACTTTAATTCCTTCCTTGACTGAAAAAATAAATACAGACTGCCCAGAGACATTTCTTGCTTTAGCCCTCAGAGTCTTGAACTCTGCAGAAGAGTTTTGATTCTCCTGGAGCCCTAAAATCATACCACTTGTCTCATTTATATAAGACTTTGCTGTGCAATCATTTGGAAGATTGGGGATCTGGGCCAGGTCCACAATAATTTCATATATCCGAAACTGAAGCAATAGCCTCCTAAAACCATTCAAATATTATCTTAATTGTATCATGTAGATTGATCCTTCTTCATGTCATTTTTTCTACATTTTTCAAAGAAGCTTTTCTCCCTAAATGGCTAGCTAGCTCAAATTAATCAAACTATCACTCATCCTTGATGTTAAAGTTTTTGACCCAATAGAGAAGCATAATAAAAGAGAATGTGAAAGTGGTCTTTTATTGAGGACAGAAAGAGGAGCCTACAACCCATGGTGGTTTCACTTTCTCCTCTGACTGGATACAGAGGGACAGAAGGTTATATGACCTCTGATCGGAAGTGGCACATAGGGTAGGCATTGAAGACGGAACTGATTGGAGTTTTCTTCACAAGCAAATGGGAAAGAATGTTACAATTTGGGCTTAAGGGGAAAAGGAGGAAGTGGCCATCAGGGCAAGCATTCCTGCTTTGGCTTTCTGCCATGTTAGACCATCGCCATAATTGTAAAATAATTTATGGTAGAGCAAGAGCCTTTCTTTCCCATCTTTGTATTTGTTATGAAAATGGCAAAGACTGTCTCTTACTACTTCCTGCTGGACAGAGGCATCATGTGGCAGTTTAGGAGGCTTGACGGGATGACATTTTGATGCCCATGGAGAAGCTGGTATAAGGTGTTTCAACCAGGACAAGGTGTGTATCATTGGTGAATGCTCACATCCTAGATTGGAGAAATGAAACGACAAGGTGCTATGAGGAGGCAGGTCACTATCATAATTAAAGGACCCAGGAGAGGTGGAAGAAAGTGTGCTCATGGTCCAAATGTGTTGTTCCATTGGGACCATACTGAAGAAGAATATGAAAAATGAGCTTGGAGTTGGGAAGGGTAAAGTTACAGGAGGAAATTATTCCCCCATCTAAAAGGGTAAAAGTAAAAACGTTTAGGTAGGACTTGTCCTTGGTCCAGGGGTTGCTGGAGAGAATGAGAAGCATGAGAAATATAAAACATGACAGTTGAATCATGTTTGGGAAATTATAAACTAGGGGTGGGGAGGACTGTGGCTACATCACTATAAGTGAGATAAGAGCCCAGACCCAGAGGGGTCTCATGTTTAACTAAACAGCTGGAGGTGGAGAGAACTAAGATAGGTATTAGGTAAAACATTATGTGAACTATCTTATATATAATGTGAGAGTCTTTAGGAAAGACTGCCCAGAATCCTGCAGTGAAAAAAAAACAACTGATAGAATGTAAGGGATCAAAAACCAAATAACATAACAAAATATGATTTAATCTGAAAGTTGTGGCTGTAGGCCCTTGATGAGATGGAGACAGGTGGGTGATACGAGACGTGATTGCCACTCAGGATGTTTAGCGTTAGGGGAGTTAGGGTTAGGAGGGCAGCACTTAGCTTCAGTGATGTGGAAACAGGCTGGCATTTCAGCGACCTTGACTGTCATTGGAGTTGTAAGGAAGACCAGATAGGGGCCACGCCAATTTGGTTGTGGTCCTGTGGATTTAGAAGATTTAAAATAAATTAGGTCTCCTGGGAATGTGGGAGGATCTGGTTTGATCCCATCAGAGGGGTGGAGAAGACAGAGTTCAGCATGTGGTCATAACAAGTGTCAGAGGAAGGAGAGAATTGGGATGTAGTCGACAAGAGGAGAGAGACTTTGGGAGGTAGGAGGATTGTGGAATAAGAATAGACGGCCATACACGAGTTTAAAAATGGCTTAGAAAGTTAAGAGACAGATGAAGTGCTCTGAGTTTGACTAAAGAAATGAGGACTATCCCTGAACCCTTGAGGGAGCACTGTCTAGGTAAGTTGTTGAGACCTGAGAGAGTCTGGGTTAGTCTATGTAAATGCAAAAAATCCCAACAATCAGGGTGTAGGGGATGGTTTAAAAGGGATCTGTAAGGTCTAGGACTGTGAAGTGAGTGGTGGAGGGAGGAATATGAGAGAGCATAGTATAAGGTTTTGTCACCACTAGGCGAATTGGGGTAACAGTGTCATTGACTACATTAAGGGCTTTTACCATATGATAAGACTCATTAGGCTTGAGTACCAGGAGAATGGGAGTATTATAGAGTGAATGGGTAAGTCAAGAATACCATTTTCTAAAAGGCACTTGATTATAGGTTTGAGTACCTGTAGATGTTTGGGAGTTATAGGATATTGGGAGAAAGGAAGGAAAGATTGAAAGCTCTCTGAGACAAATTAAAACAGGTATAACATGTATAGCACAGGTGGGGTTGGAGGTGTCCCAAACTATGGAATTCGCAAGGGAAGAAGGGAGAGAAGGGATGGATTTGCAGCACACTGTGGTAGTGTTTGGGGGATGAGAGCTGTGGGGAGGGAGAAGGTAAAGGAGAAGTTAAGCTTTAGGAGGAGATCCCTACCTAAAAAGAAGGTGGGACATGTTGGTATTACCAGAAAACTACAGGTGAAGAAGAGAGTTTGGAACCTGAATGGAATGGGTCCTGTGTATGTTGGCCATCAACACCCACTACAGAGACTGAGTATTTAAAACAGCCTGAAAACTCAGGAAGAACATTACACGTGGCCCCTATGTCTGCAAGTACAGGGAGTGTTTTACCTGAGACCTCCAGTGAGACTTGGGGCTTTGAGCAGGATATCTTAATGGGGGCTGTGGGCCCCCAACCCTGTCAATCTTCAGTAGCAAGTAAAGTAGATCAGCCAGCAATGAATCCTGTTGTGATGAGATCTTCTGTGAGTACAAGGAATTGGAGGATGGCTTACCAACTCTCTGATGGCTAGACAAGTTGCTCTTCCATTGACCCTTGAGATTTCAGGGGGGGCAGGGCCCCAGAGGAACTCTTGGTTTGGGACATTATCTTGCCCAGTATCTTTCCTTGTCGTACTTGAAGCAAGGCCTGGAAGGGGCTTGAGCATCTCTGCCTTGTATCAGTTTGCCTGTCTTAGGAGCCTCAAGTGCCACTGCTAAAAGATCAGATTGATATTTAGCAAGTTTCTTTTTTTGTGCCTCTTTCTCCTTCTTTTGAGTTCTATCTCTGTTGTTGAAAACCTGAAAAACCATATTAAGACAGTCTCCCTGTGGGGTTTGAGGATCAAGTTAAGCCTTTTGTAGTCTTGCCTAAATGTTAGGAGCAGACTGAGAAATAAAATAAGAGTTAATAACAATAGTCCCTTTATGAGAGTGTGGGTTTACATTAGTAAACTCAATTAGGGTGTCCCTAAGACATGTTAGGAACATAGCAGAGATTTTTAAGTTTTGGGTCTTCTATTGTTGAACTAAAGAAGAAAAGATTGACATCAGTACAGTGTAGTAGACGCAGTAACCTTAATATATCAAATATCAAGCATATTAGAACCTTAAATGGAACTGCTGTCTTTTGCTAACCATGGGTGTTTTAACATTTGAGATGACATTTTGTAACACGGCTGAATTTGCATTTTTTAAATCTAATATATAGGAAGCTTTCATACATTACATAAATTTCTGCTTAAAAATTATCATTGGACTGGTGTTCCCATGTTGGTTTGACTTGAATCTTCTGGATGGAGCACAAGAAAAAGGCAGATACCTGGATCTGAAAGATGTTTGTCATCATAAACATCCCAATTTTATACTTGAAGGCATGAATATACCATAAGATGAGCAATAATTAATTGTCTTAGCCATATGAAACCTTTGTATTAGTATCAAGAACCTTAATATATTTTTGGAGCTTTAGTTAGGGTGTCTCCCATAAGACTATGGAGATTATTGGGTCACCAATTAATGAATAAGAACTGGTTAATATTACCAGGTGGCATCTTTCTTATCCATCAGTTGAAGTCCTGTCTAATCTCTCTTTAACCCAAGGAATTTTGTTTAAGCAATTTTAGCATCATTTTGACCAGCTGACAACCCAGTTGTAAGCATGATTTTTAAATCTGTAACCCAAATAAACCTGGATTAAATGATCTGAAAATGCAAAAGAAAATGGAAAAGAGGATAGTTTGTTGAGTTCAAATAAAATGGAACAGCTGTTTGTGGATATGACATACAAAGAAACACATATAGACAATCTGTACAGATTGGACATAGAAACATATACAGTTGAACAGACAAATACCTTATAGAGAGTGCACTCAAATATATTAGGTCAATTTGAACTATAATAAATAGACTGGTGTATTGGTTGATCCTATGTCTCCCCAAGGACTCATGTAATTTGGACGGGGCTGACTCTGGTATTCATGATTGGTTTGTGGTCTAGCACTGGGATTGGTGGTGTGAGTGCTACACCCACCCGGGGTGGAGCAGACATACAGAGTAAGGGCAGGATGAATGCATATCTCTGTCTCTCTCTTACCCAGTTCGCCTTGCTGTTTGGCAGCTGCCACGAATGGCTGTCCTGCCACGCCATGCTGCCTTGGAGCCAACTGAGTATGGACCAGAAACCCCTGAGAACTGTAAGAAATAAACCTTTCCTTCCCTAATTTTGGGCATCTGGTATTCTGTCTCAGCAATGAGTGAAAAGTAACTAAGACAACTGGTGAGAACTTTTTGTAGGTCAATAAACAGAGATCTCTTGAAATAAGAATAGCAGACCCAGGGTCATTCTCATCAGTACAATTAACATTTTCTTGAGCTCCTTGCCATAGCTGAGCCTGCTCTCATGAGCTGAGGGTAGTGTTCAGAATCACAAATACTTCCTTGAAATGTAAATCATAACAATTAGTTATAAATTTAAACTCTCTAATATAATGTTGTGGGTTAATAGAAAAGGAACCTAATTCATGGTTAATCTGAGATAGATCAGCAAGGGAAAAAGGTGCACAAATATGAACTCGTCCCTTAGGACCAGACTGTTCCCAAATGGGGAATAGGGATTGAGACTGAGAAGGCTGTGGAATGGGAAGTGCAAATGGCCACTTAGCAGCCAAACACCCATCAGGCATCTGTGGGCAATTACACAGTGATTGACCACAAAAAGGCTGCTCATCACCATGTAGCAGGGAAGCACAAGATGGCAACTGGTTACCATGTGACTGACAATAAGATGGATGCTCCTGATCCCAGGATGAGGGACCACAAGATGGTAACCATCTATCCTGTGACCTGTCACAAGAGGGTGGAGGGCTGTCATATGGTGGAGGACCAAAAGATGATGACTGTCTTCCATGCAGCCTGCAGCAAGATCACTGCTGAGGACCATGTAGTATGGGATCACAACATGGTGGTTGAATACCATGTGGCCTGCTAAGTGGCTGAAATGCACAAAACCACATGTGGTGAGCTGGGGGGAGAACGGCAATGCAGGAGCAGGGGTGAAAGAAGAGGAGACATCTGACAGGATAGATGGCTCAGGTTGAGGGGATCAAGCCATCTGTGATTGGGGAGAGGAAGTAAGGGAAGGGTTAGAGGCCACTGGGGGAGAGGAAAGGGCCTCAGAAACCTCTGGTTGAGAAAGCTGAGGAGTTTGGGTTTGGGATATGGGAGGGGGAATAAAGACAGGACGCATATCAGCCAAGGGGTCTGGTGGGGAGGATGGGAGAGACCCTGGTGGAGTAGAGAAAGCCAGAGGTACTTGGGCTGCTGTACTTGACTGAATGAAAGAAGAACACATTCTCAGAGTGAGAAAGGCCTAGACATAAGGAATTTTTCCCAACTTTCCATCTTGGTGACAAAAGTTATACAAATCTTGGAGGATAGATGGGTCAAATGTTTCCCCTTAGGCCATGGGCTGCCATTAACCTGGTAGGTTGGCCAAGCCACATGGAAGTAAAAGATCAGACTTTTGAGTTTTATAGCCTTCTTTAGGCCAAGAGCTCCAAGGTTATGAACCAGGCACCACAGAGGTGTGATTTTCATGGGATAGGAAATGGTATTCCCCACAGTGGCAGAATAGCAGGTGAGCCAAGAGAACAACTTTGCCTTGGGATGTAAGAGCTTTAACCCTTCCCAAAGAATGTGAAAGCTGTCCTGGGTCACACTTATCAAAAGAAGTCATCACCTGTTTTGAAAGTGACAAGTAAGTACTCAAAACCCATTCTCATTGGCCATCACCAAGAGTGTGGAGTGGGATCCCAAAGAAAGAGAAGGTAAAAGTTCTGCCTCACCCCGTTCAACCCAAAGAATGTGAGAACTACTGTCTTTGTCCAGAGATTGCAATGGGTTATCTGACATAAGCTTATGAATTTCTGAGACTGAGAACAGCTCTGCCTTGGTTGTCCAAGGAGAGTAAGAGATGATTTCCACTGAGAAATTGCAGAAAACTGTGGACAGAATAGTGGCTCACCTGTGACAAATGAGGTGGGTTGGTGTTGGATGCAGGTGAGTAGTGGCAAATAAGAAGGTCTTGGGGGAATGAAACGTGGTTCACTAGGCATGGGAGGTCAAGATCAGGGTGACCCCAGGAGCTCACAAGCTCTGAAAATCCAAGTCGCAAAGCACCAAAATGTTAGAGTTTTCTGGCACAATAGAGAAGCAGAATAAAAGAGAAAGTGAAAATCACCTTTTATTGAGGATGTAGAGAGGAGCCCACAACCCACTGGGTTTTGGCTTTCTCCTCTGACTGGATACAGAGGAGCAGAGGATTATATGATCTATGGTCAGAAGTGGCACATAGAGCAGGCATTGAGGACTTGTGAGAAGATGACTGGAATTTTCTTCACAAGCAAATGGGAAAGCAAGTTGCAATTTGGGCTGAAGGGGAAGAAGGAGGAGTGGCCATCAGGGTAAGCATTCCCTTTTCAGCCTTGCACCATATTAGACAATCACCATAATTGTACAATAATTTATACTAGGGCAAGAACATTTCACTTGAGCCAGCCCCTCCTTGACAAGATAATAAATTCTGTGAGAAGCCTTAGATCAGGGTCTTTGTCCATATATCCTCACAGAGATTGGCTATCCTTAACTTTGAATATATTTCGGTGTCTTTACTCCAACTGTGGGTTGCATTGAAGGTGGCAGATTGGAATTATCTTGCCAGGATTCAATTAACAGCTCAATGGGGTTATAAATATAACTTTTTGGATTGTGAGGAAGACTGAAAAAGGGATTACAATATTTGTATTACAATACTCAATACATGGAATTACAATATTTGGTGCTCAGTGTGGCCAGAACACAGAACATGCACAGCACAAAAAATGAGTTATTCAGGAGACAACCCATTCGACCTTGTGTGACACATTTTAAGGTAAGTGGAGCATTTTCCTAATTATATTGCTGATGCACAAGTAGTAGTATACTCTAATCACCAAGATAACTAACTATGGGCCAAGAATATTCATTATCTACCAAAGAAAAAGACTTCAGTCTATAAATTATAAAGTTACTAAAAGATGCAAACATTATGGTACCATCTAAAAATGTATTTGGAGAAGGAAGGGTAGAACAGAGCTATTTGTTGGGATAGTCTAACAACTTTTTTATTAGACTATCCCAACAAATAGCTCTGTTCTACCACAGTTACCTGCCGCCAATTGAGTTGATATAGATGAATGAAGCCTATTTTAAAAATGCAGATAATCAAATGAGTTCATTTTTGCAAGATATTCATAAAGACACTCAAGTGAATATTATCTCTCACTTTGTATGTCCTCCCTTATGTGTAACCCATCTACAGCAAGATTCTAGCCCATGTATGTCTACTGTAGATCAGATTCAGAAGATACAACTGTCTAAAGGATGACTTGCCTTACTGAACTTAACTTCTCAGATGTCAACCTTGTTAGAGAATTTAAACCTAACATTTCTATTTGTATTCCAGTAGCTCATGCCCCTCATTTTGAAGAAGGTGATTTGGGCTCTTGGCAGTCTTGCACAGACCCATACCATGGATGAGTTATACACAGATTTAGTTATTGTTTCATAGACTAGTGCCCCAGAGGATTGCTTATGGCAAAGATCAAAAAATCAAATTGCACAGGAAACACTTCCCAGAATCAACAACTTGGATCTCATCTTACTAAAAAGATTTGCATGTCAAAGGAAATCTCCAACAGAGTGAAAAGAAAACCCACGAATTGGGAAAATATCTTAGTCAATTGTCCATCAAACAAAAGACTTCTATCTAGAACATATAAAGAATTAAAAGAAATCAGGCCCCTAAAATTCAAAGACCCAATCCAAAAATGGGCATCTGAGATGAATACACATTTCTTGGAGAAAGATATATAAATGGCAAATAAATATATGAAAAAATGTTCAACATCAATGGTCATTTGGGAAATGAAAATTAAAACAACACTGAGATTCCATCTCACTCCAGAAAGAATGGCCAAGATTAAAAAATTAAGCAACAACAAATGCTGGAGGGACTGTGGGGAAAAAGGAACTCTTCTTCACTGTGGGTGGGAGTGTAGACTGGTGCAACCACTGTGGAAATTAGTGTGGAGATTCCTCAGGAAGCTAAGATTAGCGATCCCATTCGACCCAGCTATCCCACTTCTATGCTTTTTGCCAGAAGAATTGAAAACATCTTACCACGGTGATATCTGTGCACCCATGTTTATAGCAGCCCAAATTGTAATAGCCAGATCTTGGAAACAACCCAAGTGCCCATCAATCAAAGAATGGATTAAAAAGATGTGGTATTTTTATACAATGGAGTACTACTCAGCTGTCAAGAAAGATTTCATTGAGACTTTTATAAGTAAATGGACACAACTTGAGACCATACTCATAAGTGAGATAAATCAAACCCACATGTGTAAATACCATATTGTCTCCCTAGTGTAAGAAATCGAAAAAGTATATATGATCCAAAATCTACAATAAATACTATGTAAGGGTTAAAAAACTGCTTGAAGAGCAAAAGTAACTGGGAAGGGAAAAGGGGGAAAGAGGGAAGGGAAAAGTAAAAGATATAAATCTGTATATATGTATATGTAAGATAACTAAACTGAACATACTGCTGAATGAATTAGTTATTGAGAAAGAACAGTTAATACTCATGATTAGATCAATTTTACATGTGTATATCTGTTAATGTAAACAACCATTTCGAAGATAATGATACACAATATTGCAACCATTGTCGAGTTTCTATCATGTTTTATAAACCTGTAATGTTACTGTTGTGCATTTGCTCTAGTCGTTTGTTTGCCTCTTTTGTTTTTTGTCTTCCTTATATGTGTCTTTTTTTTCTGTTCGAATACTCACTCTAACAGTTGATCTGTTTGAAAGCACATGATACAAAAGACATGATTCATTTAGAGGCAAACCAAGCTTTGTCTGATTTTCATTTACATTTTCAATGATTTGTTCTGAAATCATTTGTCTAATCTCCAGTTGCAAGATCAGATCATTGAAAAGGCATAGGTTAGGGCTGGAGATTTAGCTCAGTGGCACAAGCACCTGCCTGGCAAACATGAGGTTATGAGTTCAATTCCCAGTAACAAAACAAACAAACAAACAAAAGACACAGGTCAAATTATTTAAACAGAAAACTTGTCTATAATGTTGAGCATGATTTTTATATGTACTTTTAATGTTCTTATTAATTTTACAAAATGGGATTCAATATGACATTTTCATACATGTATATAAAATATTTTTATTTCATCCTCTTATACCTTCCTTTATACACAAAGGTCATTATTTTACTATTTGTTTTATTTTTGGTTTTCTTGACACAGAGTCTCACTGTGTAGACCAGGCTGGCTTTGAAGTCATGGCAACCTTCCTACCTCTGCCTCCGGACTATTGGGCTAACAGGTTTGCACCACCCTGCCTGGTATTCTTAGGTGATGATTTTAGTAAGAAACTTTGTACATATTTCATTTGTCCTCAGACTGGATTTTTTCTTTATTTTGTGATTTGACCCCAAGTTGCTTAATTGTGATACCTGCTTTATCCAAGTTGATTCTACCTTGTGTGGTCATTTTGATTTTAAGAAAGTCAGGAGGTGCTGGTGCCAGATCCAGTGAGTCAGGTTGAATGAGGATGCATTGTAATGCCTTTAGGAGCCTTCCTTTCCCAGTGATGGCAATCAGCAGCAGCATTCATCATACTTTGCATTATACATCATAAAGACAGTCAGGAAAGAGGACTTCTGGAACTGCTTCAGAAGGTGATAAAGTGTGTTCTAAGTAAGCAGAAGATTTTGTTTGTGTGTTGTTGTTGCTGTTGTTGCATTTTTTTTTGGTGAGGGCACATTAATTGAATTGCGTCTTTCATGTAATAATTTACAAACATTTTATTTCAACGTTCATCTGTCTTTAGAGCAAAACTCATAATTATTCTTGGCAGATGCAAGCGTGTAACTGCCAAGATCAACTATTCATGTATTTCTATGTACACAGCCGTGGTTTCATCTCTATGTGTAGAACTCTGCAGTTACTTTTCAGTCTCTTGAAGATGCCACTTCAAAGGCCTACCCCATTTTTGATTTTCCAATTACCACATAAACCTGCCTTATAAACATGTACTAAATTGCTCTAATGTTCAAAATATTTCTAATATTGTCTAACACAAATTATTTCCAAAAAAGAAACTCTTTTTCTGTAAGTCTAAGAACAAACATTTGCAGTTCTTGGAAACTGTTTGAAGAGTATTTGGTGAACATATTTAAAATGCTGATATTCAACTACTGAAAAAATACCACCCATGAACCCACTGTGAGTCACCACTGCATGCCCATAATGAGAATATGTCTGTCTACCTGCTCAACAAACAACCCTTGATAATGGCAATATGACACATGGCAATGTGATTAAATAATTCGCTGGTCTGGTCTAATTGAAATTAAGTTTAGTGTGAGCATTATTTCTCAGTTTAAACTGGTATCTGTGGGCTTTTGTTTTCTGGTGGTATTGTATTAAAGACCTTTACATATTTTCTGTGATTGCTGACATTTTAGGTACTGATTTTCATGATTTAAATTATATAGAGCAAAATTATGCCTTTTAACATATACACAAATCTAATTTCTCAGGTTTGGTTTGCTTTTGATGTTTTGTTTATGAGGTAGTTTATGACTATATAACACTATCTCTATATTTTCTTTGTTAAATTTTGTCACTGTTTATTCATTTTGGAAAGTGTAGTGGAAAGCATTTTCCTAATTCACTGTTACCCCATCATTCTTCCCCATATTTTGGCATGTAATTATTATCAATTTTGTAGTTTTATAGTTTTAATCCATCTAGAGTTTGTTGGATATGCATTGAATGTCAATTTATTCTCACATGGACATTTTTTAGGGCACAATTATTTTTCCCAATGTTTTGAAAGCCTGATTTCATCATATTCTAAAATCTCACATATAACTAATGTACCTTATCTTTGACAAAGTTGCCAAACATATTCACTGGAAGAAAGATAGCCTTTTTAATAAATGGTATTGCAAAAACTGGCTTTCCACATGCTGAAGATTAAGACTGGACTCATGTCTTTCACCATGTACTGAGTTAAAATCGAAATGGATTAAAGATTTCAACATTAAAACAGAAATATTAAATATACTGGAAGATAGAGTAGGTAAAACTCTTGAAGACATTGGTGTAGGCAAAGACTTTATGAATAAAAACAGACTGCATAGGAACTATCTCAAAGAATCAGCAAATGGGATCTCATTCTACTAAAAAGCTTTTGCACAGCAAGAGAAACCACCAGCAGTATGAAGAAGCTACCCACAATCTGGGAGAAAATGGTTGTAAGCTGTCTGTCAGATAAAGGATTACTATCAATGGCATATAAGAAACTTTAAAAAATCAGTCCTCAAGCACTACAGGAAACAGAGGTACTGAGCCCAGCCCAGCCCAGAGCCCCAGAGCTGCTCATCAGGGAGCAACCAGCATAGATGCAAGGCTTTGGAAAATTTGAGCTCTGCCCATTAGAACACAAGGTGTGAGCTTCATTGTTCAGGGGTGTGGCAACAAGGCAGGTCCTGGAGGTTGTGAACTCCACCCAGTCAGGAGCAAGTCCCCAGCACCATGTGCTGGGGGAATGCCCATGCTTGCCCCAAATTCCAGAGGCTCTGATCTCCTTGCAGCCAGACTCAGGGTCCTGCTGGTGCCACACTTCAGGGTGCACTTCGCCTAGCTGTCTGGCTTCCAGAGATTCCAAGCTTCACTCAGCAAGGCTAGAGGCCCCAGTGCCACACCACAGGGGTGGGTCCCTGCTAGCCACCTGGGTTGCAGAGGTTCTGAATGCTACACAGCCAGGTTTGAGGCCCCAGCAACAAGCTCCAGGGGTGTGTCCCTGCTAGCTTCAGGTAAGATACAAAATTTGTCTAGCCCAGCGTCCCACAGCAACCCAACAAAGTACATCAGGGAAACACACAGCCAGCCTCACAGACCACAGAGAACAAGGATCCAGGACCATAGTCTGGGGGTGGGCCATGGCTAATCACAGGGATATTGGATAATTGAAGCTCTACCCAAAACAGTGTTCCAGTGCAATCCATCAGTAGGCTGTCTGGTCAGTCACAGAGGTTCCAGAGGAAAATGACAAAATGAAAGAACAAGGGGCAGTTTCAGTCCCCCAGCCACTGAAAACAAACACAAGAGACACTGAAATAGAAGACACTGGGAATCACACAACTGAACTTTTTGAAAGGATAGGAACAGATGTAAAGAAACAACTCCATGAAGCCATAGAGGAAATCAGAACAGCAATAATCTCTCAACTAAAAAATGAACTGACAAATATTATGAAAGAAATGCTGTGCATATCTAAAGAAGATCAAGATAAAAAATAAAAGAGCATAAGAAAATGATGGAAATTTTGCATGAACAAAATAAGACACAAATAGAATGCAAGCAACACATTCAAAGGAAAACTGAAGTTAAAAATTCCATGGAAAGTTGACAATACAACTTGAACAAAGCTGAAGATAGAGTCTCAGACCTTGATGACAGCATGGAAGCTTACAACCATGGAAGAAAAGATCTCTTAAAAATAACAAGGAATGAGGAAACAACAATTCAACAGCTGAAAGATGATGCCAGTAGAAATGACATAAGATTAATAGGAGTCAGTGAAAGAGCAAGGGTCACTACTAATGACCTGGGAAGAATTTTTGCAGAAATAATGGCAGAAAAATTTCAAACATGGGAAGAGAATCTGAAATACAGGTAAGTGAGGTATATAGAACCTCAATTAACCATAACCAAAATAAATCTTCACCAAGACATATAATAATTAGGGTATCAGATATACAGGACATGAACAGAATACAAAAAAGCTGTCAGAGAAAAGAAAAAGATCAACTATGAAGGAAAGCCTATCAGAATGATGGCAGACTTCTCAACACAAACCTGTAAGTCAAGAAGAGCTTGGAGTGAAATATTTCAAATCCTGAAAGAAAATAACTTTCAACACAGATTGATGTATCCTGAAAAACTATCTTTAAAATTTGATGGAAAAATAAGATACTTCCATGAGAAAGAACAACAAGAAATTAATTGCCACCAAACCAACACTACAATGAGTACAGAAAGACACTCTAGAAAGAGACAAAGATAGCCACAATCTTAAGAACAACAACAAAAGGAAACCACTAATCAGGGGAAACAATTAAACATAAAAAGTAGAAAACCACCAACAGAAAGATATCATGGCAGGGATGAGTCAGTACATATCAGTTATATCAATCAATGTAAATGGTCTCAACTCACCAATAAAAAGAAACAGACTAGCAGAGTGGGTTAAGAAACAAAATCCAGCAATATGTTGTGTACAAGAAACACATTTAACTCAAAAGAAAACTCACACACTGAAAACCAAAGGGTAGAACACAACGCTCCATGCAACAGGAACCCAGAAAAAAGTCCGGGTAGCTATTATGTTTGCAGACAATGTGAACTTCAAACTGAGAATGATCAAAAGAGACAAAGAAGGTCACTGCATACTTGTTAGGGGAGAACTCCAAGAGGAAGAGATTACAATCATAAATATATATATATATATATATATATATATATATATACCCAATGTGAGAGGACCCAGCTACATAAGACAAAACTTAATAAACATGACAAACCAAATAAACAATAATGCAGTTCTAATGTGGGACCTCAACACCCTACTGTCACAGAGAGACAGATCAACCAAACAAAAAATCAGCAAAGAAATAACAGAACTGAATCAAACTTGTGAACAAATGGACCTAGTAGATATGTACCAAGTGTTCCACCCATCAACATAAGAATACACATTCTTCTCAGGTGCACATGGGTCATTCTCCAAAATAGATCATATAATAGTCCACAGAGCATGCTTAAGTAAATGCAAAGGTACTGAAACAATTTCATGCATATTATCTGACCATAGCACAATAAAATAGGAAATCAATGAAAAAAAGACTCTAGAATCCTATGAACACATGGAAATTAAATACTAGTCTCCTACACAATCAATGGGTCACAGAAAAATTTAAAGAAGAAATTAAACAGTATCTACAATGGAATGCAAATGCAAATACAAATTACCAGAACCTGTGGGACAAAATGAAAGCAGTTGTCAGAGAGAAATTTATAGCACTAAACTCCCACATCAGAAAAATGGAAAGAACACACATAAACAACTTAATGATACACCTCAATCTTCTAGAAAAAGAATGAGTCACCGAAAGCCCAAAGAAGGCAGGAAATTATAAAGCTCAGAGCAGGAATTAATGCAACTGAAACTAAGAAAGCAAATACAAGGAATTAATGAATCAAAGAGTTCGCTCTTTGAAAGAATAAATAAAATTGATAAATCCCTAGCCTACCTTATTAAAAAGAGGAAAGAATGAACTCAGATCCATGCAATAAAAAATGAAAAGGGTGAAATCACTACAGATCCTATGAAAATATAGAAGATCATCAATACCTATGTTGAAAACTGTTATGCACATAGCTTTGATTAAACAGAAGAAATGGACAGATTCCTAGAAATCTATGAATTAACAAAGCTGAATCAAGAAGATAAAAGACTGCTGAATAACTCAATTTCAGCCAATGAACTTGAAAATGTAATTTGAAACCTACCAACAAAGAAACGCCTAGGTCCTGATGGATTCACTGCTGAATTCTACAAGAAATTTAGGGAAGATTTAATGCCAACACTCCTCAAAGTCTTCAATGAAATTGAAAGGGAAGCACATCTCTCTAACACATTCCTGGAAGCAAGAATTACCCTAATATCAACACCAGAGTAAGACCCATTCAAAAAAGAAAATTACAGGCCATTCTCCCTAATGAAGATAGATGCTAAAATCCTCAATAAAATACTGGCAAATAGAATACAGAAAGTTATCAGGAAGATTACACACCATGACCAAGTGGGATTCAACCCAGGAATGCAGCGTTTGTTCAACATATGAAAACCAATAAATGTAATACACCATATCAACAGGACCAAGGACAAGAATCACATGAGCCTTCCAATAGATACAGAAAAAGCATTTGACAAAATTCACCACTCATTCATAATGAAACCCAACAGAAAATTAGAAGAGATAGTCTCTACCTCAACCTGATAAAAGCCATATACCATAAATCAACAGCCAACATCTTACTAAATGGAGAAAACTGAAAACTTTCAACCTAAAATCAGGAGCAAGACAAAGATATCCATTTTCATCACTCCTATTCAATATAGTTCTGGAAATATTAGCCACAGCAATTAAACAACAGAAAGAAATAAAAGGAATAAGGATAGGAAAGGAAGAAGTAAAATTATCATTATTTGCAGATGACATGATGCTCTACATAAACAACCTCCAAAAATCCACTGAAAAGACTTCTACATGTAATAACCAAATTCAGTAATGCTGCTAGATACAAGGTCAACATTCAAAAATCAATAACTTTCTTGTACACAAACAACAAACATAGAAAGTGAGATAAGTGAAACCACACCCTTCACGTAGCATCCAAAAAATGAAATAGTTAGGAATCAACCTAACAAAGGAAGTAACAGATTTATACACTAAAAATTACATTACTCTGAAAAAGTAAATCGAAGAGGATTTCAGAAAATGGAAAGATATTCCCTGTTCATGGATAGGAAGAAAAGACATCGTGAAAATGGTCATTCTCTCAAAATTGTTATGCAGATTTAATGCAATCCCAATCAAAATACCACTTGCCTACCTCACAGAACTAGAGAAATCATTCCTGAAATTCATCTGGAACCAGAAGAATCCTAGAATAGCAAAGGCAATTCTGGCCAACAGTAAGGCAGGAGGCATCACAATCCCCGACTTGAAACTATATTACAAAGCTGTTGTGATAAAATCAGCATGGTACTGGAATGAAAACAGACATGAAGATCAAGGGAATAGATTAGCAAACATTCTCAACCACCTGATCCTTGATAAAGGTGCCAAACATGTACATTGGAAGAAAGATAGCCTCTTTAACAAATGGTGCTGGAAAAAATGGCTTTCCATATGCCATAAGCTAAAACTAGATTCATGTCTATCACAGTGCACCAAAATAAAGTCAAAATGGATAAAAGATCTGAATATTAAAACAGAGACACTAAATTTGCTGGAAGATGAAACAGGTAAAAATCTTGATGACATAGGAGTAGGCAGAGAGTTCATGAACAAAAATCAAACTGCATAGGAATTACTTCCCAGAAAAAACAACTGGGATCCTTTTTTACTAAAAAGTTTTTGCACATCAAAGGAAATCTCCAACAGAGTGGAAAGAAAATCCTCGAACTTTGAAAATATCTTAGTCAATTGTCCATCAGACAAAAGACTTCTATCTAAAACATATAAAGAATTTTAAAATGTCAGGGCCCTAAAATTCAAAGACCCAATCCAAAAATGGGCATCTGAGATGAATACACACTTCTCAGAGGAAGAAATGCAAATGGCAAATAAATATATGAAAAAATGTTCAACATCAGTGGTCATTTGGGAAATGCAAATTAAACAACACTTAGATTCCATCTCAGTCCAGTAAGTATGGCCAAGATTAAAAATTCCACCAATAACAAATACTGGAAGGGATCTGGGGGAAAAGGAACTCTTCTCCACTGTTGGTGGGAGTGTAGACTCATGCAACCACTGTGGAAATCAGTGTGGAGACTCCTCAAGAAGCTAGGATTACAGACTCCATTTGACCCAACTATCCCAATTCTGGACTTTTTCCCAGGAAAGTTGAAAACATCATATCACATTGATATTTGTGCACCCATGATAACTGCAACCCTAATTTGTAGCAGCCAAATCTTGGAAAGAACCCAAGTGCCCATCAGTCAAGGAATGGATAAAAAAGTTATGATATTTTTATATAATGGAGTGCTACTGATCTATCAAGAAAGATTGCATTGATACTTTTATAAGCAAATGGACACGACTTGAGTCCATACTCACAAGTGAGATAAATCAAACTCACATGTGTAAATACCATATTGCCTCCGAAGAGTAAGAAATTGAAACAGTATATATGATCCAAAATCTATGATAAATTCTGTGTAAGGGTAAGAAACTGCTCAAAGAGCAAATGTAGTTGGGAAAGGGGAAAGGAGGCAAGAAGGAAGGGAAAAGGAACAAGACACAAATCTGTATATATGTATATGTAAGATAGCTAAAATGACAATACTGCTGAATGCATTAGTTGTTGAGAAAGAATAGCTAATAATCATATGATTAGATCAATTTTACATGTCCAAATCTGTTAATCTAGACAACCGTGTTGAAGGTAACAATATGCAATGCCGCAACCATTGTCAAGTTCCTATCATCTTGTTTTGTAAACCTATAAAGTTACTGTTTTGGATTTGCTACTGTTGTTTGTTTGTCTCTTTTACTTTTTGTCGTTCTTCCTGTATCTTTTTTCTCTTAAACAAAAAAAAAAAATCAGTCCTTCAAGATTTAAAGACCCAATCCAAAGATGGGTATCTGAAATGAACAAACATTTCTTTGATGAAGAAGTACAAACATCAAATAAATACGTGAAAAAATGTTCAGCAGCACTGGTCATTTGAAAGATGCAAATGAAAGTAACACTCAGATTCCACCTCACCCCAGAAAGAATCGCTAGTATTAAGATGTCAACCAATAACAAATGCTGGAGGAGCTGTGGGCAAAAGGAACCCTTCCCTAGGAAAATCAGTGCAACCACTGTGGAAGTCAGTGTGGAGATTCCTCAAAAAGCTAGGATTAGAGGTCCCATTTGACCAAGCTATTGTCCTTCTGTGTACCTTCCCAAAAGAATTAAGAACATCCTACCACAGGGATACATGTCACCTATGTTTATAACTGTCCAATTCATAATAGCTAGATCTTGGAAACAACCTAAATGCCCGTCAACTGAGGAATGGACAAAAAAGATGTGGTATTTCTATATAATGGAATACTACTCAACTATACAGAATGATAAACTAGATGTTTTCTCTCTTAAATGGATGAGCATTGGAAACATACTTCTCAGTGAGCTAAATAAGTCACACATATGTAATAATCACATTGTTGCACTTGTGTGATGAACTGAAAGAAAATCTATGTATATAAAAAGTTATTTAAGATAGGTAAATAAAACTAATTTTGAGTGAAAAGTAGTTTTTACAGAGTCTTCTTCAGATTTCATTTGTAATGTGACATGTTTATTTGAAAATAATAGAGCAATCATAACGAAAAGACAGTCATATAGCTGGTTTCTCATAATTCACTGAAGTGAAAGTTTTGTACTAATAATTTTCTGGATGATGTTTCATGTCTATATCATATACCCTAAACAACTGCTGTGAATATAACAATATGCATTGTTACTCTCCTACTGTCTTGTTGTGAAATTGTTTTATTTAATTTCTTATTTTTCTTCTGTTTAAAATTAAAAAAGAAAAAAAGAAAAGAAAATCTTATGTGTATTTGAATCCACCTCATGACTTCATTGCATTTCATAGGTCTTTTTTCTCCTGCTAGTTAACACACAATACATGAATGAATCTGGTATAAAATGTATTTTGATGAATAATATTCTCAGTACTGCTGATTTATCTTAAATCAACCTCATTCTTGCATATTTATTTTACACTGAATTAAAATGGAGTATGATCATCTCAATAGATGCAGAAAAAGATTTTGACAAAATCCAACACCCATTCATGATCAAAACCCTACAGAAAATCAGAATAGATGGTCTCTACCTCAACCTAATAAAAGCCATATATCATAAACCAAAAGCCAGCATCTTACTAAATGGAGAAAAACTGAAAACTTTCAACCTAAAATCAGGAACAAGACAAGGATGTCCATTATCACCACTCCTATTCAATATAGTTCTGGAAATATTAGCCAGAGCAATTAGACAAGAGAAAGAAATAAAGAGAATAAGGATAGGAAAGGAAGAAGTGAAATTATCATTATTTGTAGATGATATGATACTCTACATAGAGGACCCCCTATAATCCATTAGAAGACTTCTAGATGTAATAACCAAATTCAGTAATATAGCTGGATAAAAGGTGAACACTCAAAAATCAATAGCATTCCTGTACACAAACAACAAAGTCACTGAGAGAGAAATAAGGGAAACCACACCCTTCACTACAACATCCAAAAAATGAAATACTTAGGAGTCAATCTAACAAAGGAAGTAAAAGATCTATACAGTGAAAATTACATTACTCTAAAGAAAGAAATCAAAGATTTCAGAAAATGGAAAGATATTCCCTGTTAATGGATAGGAGGAACAAACATCGCGAAAATGGCCATTCTCCCAAAATTGTTGTACAGATTTAATGCAATCCCAATCAAAATACCACGTGCCTACTTCACAGGCTAGAGAAGCATTCGTGAAATTCATTTGGAACCAGAAAATACTTAGAATAGCAAAGGCAATTTTGGGCAACAAAGGTAAGGCAGGGGGCATCACAATTCCTGACTTGAAAATATACTACAAAGCTACTGTGATAAAATCAGCATAGTACTGGAATCAAAACAGACCTGAAGATCAAGGGAATAGATTAGAAGATACAGCCACAACTATAAACACACTTAGCCACCTCATCTTTGAAAAAGGGGCCAATCATGTTCATTGGAAGTAAGATAACCTCTTTAACAAATGGTGCTGGAAAAACTGGCTTTCTATATGCTGTAAACTAAAACTAGATCCATGCCTATCACCATGCACTAAAATAAAGTAAAAATGGATCAAAAATCTGAATATTAAAATAGAGACACTAAACTTACTGGAGGACAGAGCAGGCAAAAATCTTGATGACATAGGAGTAGGCAGAGAGTTCATGAACAAAAATCAAATTGCACTGGAGACACTTTCCAGAATCAACAACTGGGATCTCATCTTTCTAAAAAGTTTTTGCATGTCAAAGGAAATCTCCAACAGAGTGAAAAGAAAACCCACAGATTGGGAAAATATCTTAGTCAATTGTCCATCAGACAAAGGACTTCTATCTAAAACTTATAAAGAATTAAAAGAAATCAGGCCCCTAAAATTCAAGGACCCAATCTAAAAATGGGCATCAGAGATGAATACACACTTCTCAGAGAAGGAAATACAAATGGCAAATAAATGTATGAAAAAATGTTCGACATCAGTGGTCACTGGGGAAATGCCAATTAAAACATCTCTGAGATTCCATCTCACTCCAGAAAGAATGGCCAAGTTTAAAAAATCAACCAACATCAAATGCTGGAGGGGCTGTAGGGAAAAAGGAACTCTTCTCCACTGTTGGTGGGAGTGTAGACTGGTGCAACCACTGTGGAAGTCTGTGTGGAGGTTCCTCAAGAAGCTAGGATTAGAGATCCCATTCAACCCAGCTATTCCACTTCTGGGCAATTTCCCAGAAGAACCGAAAACATCATAGCACAATGATATCTGTGCACCCATGTTTATAGCAGCCCAATTTGTAATAACCAGATCTTGGAAACAACCCAAGTGCTCATCAATCAAAGAATGGATTAAAAAGATGTGGTATTTTTATACAATGGAGTACCACTCAGCTATCAAGAACGATTTCATTGAGACTTTTATAAGTAAATGGACATGACTTGAGACCATACTCATAAGTGAGATAAATCAAACCCACATGTGTAAATACCACATTGTCTCTCTAGTGTAAGAAACTGAAAAAGTGTGTATGATCCAAAACCTACAATAAATACTATGTAAGGGTAAAAAACTGCTCGAAGAACAAAAGTAACTGGGAAGGGAAAAGGGGTAAAGAGGGAAGGGAAAAGGAAAAGATGTAAATCTGTATATATGTATATGTAAGATAACTAAAAGGAACACACTGCTGAATGTATTCGTTATTGAGAAACAACAATAGCCATATGAATAGATTAATTTTACATGTCTATATCTGTTAATGTAAACAACCATTTTGAAGATAAAGATATGCAATATTGCACCCATTGTCAATTTTGTATCATCCTGTTTTGTAAACCTGTAATGTTACTGTTGTGCTCTAGTCGTTTGTTTGTCTCTTTTGCTTTTTGTCTTTGTTATTTGTGTTTTTTTCTCTTAAATAAATAAAAAAAATTAAAATGGAGCTAGTCTCATACAATTTCAATATCATTGTCAATGATATTTCATTTAGAAAGGATTACTTAGTTAGAGGTTAAAATTTTTGGATTTGACTACCACAATCAGACTTTGAACAACTCTTTTTATGACTAGTAGTCCACTATGATTTATTTATATATCTCTGTAATTCAAAAAACATTATTCTTTTGGAATTTGCTTTTTGTCTTGTTTTTCTAAAGTGAGATCTCTTATTTTGCAGGTTTCTTTTGATTGAATGTAGGTAATTTATGACTTATTTTCATTTTAAGTACCGTATGATTTCCACAGTTCACTTACTGTCCTGTAACACACCTATTTCTTGACTTCTGTTTTTGGTGCGATTGTGGACAATTGATTCTCTCTTCTTCTGCATTGTGGGTTTGCTTAGTGTTGGGTTCACTATGTTAGTGAGTATGTTTCTAATACTATATCCATTTATTCAGTGCTTTAGATATATGTTGTTTTGTTGGCATTTACTTTTATTCAGATAATTTCATATGATCTTTATCATTTGGAAAGCTTTTACTGTAAACCCTCTTTTAACCATTCTAATTTTTCCCCTAATTAGTCTAATTAGTTCCCCTAATAAGTGTTTGTCAGTTTGGTTAGTCCTCATATAATAACAATAAGAATGAGATTGAGGAAAGGGGACTTAGAGATGGAGAGAGGGAGAGAGGAAAGTGGATTAAAAAATAAGAAACAGGGCCAAGGATATAGCTCAGCAGCACAACACTTGCCTGGTATGCACAAATTTATAAATTCAATTCTCATTCAAGGTACCAAAAAGGAAAAAAAAAAGGTAAAGAAGCAAAAAGTTGTGCTGTGCACATGCACCTTCTTCCCAGTATGTTTGAAAATTGCATGTACTGGAAACATAAAATTTTAAAAACCGCTTTTTCTGTTTTTCATTAATCTTATGCAATTCACCAATTGCTACTGCACCAATCAGACAGACAATTGTGTCTCAGATTCACTGTTAAGTTTGTAAATATTTGGGAAAATTTAGTTATATCTTTGTGACCAGTTTCCAGTTAAGTTTCTTATTTCATATTACAAGAACTGTATTCCTTATGATTTTGGTCATTTGACACATATAGCTACATGTGTTATGCCCTCATTTATTGTTTTTTTTTTTTTTTGGTGAGTGTTCCATGAATAATTATATATGAATAATCGCTCACCTGTTTTCCCTTTCTGTATTTATCTTCTAATACTCATTCTAACCACTGACCTGTTTAAAACTGTGGTATATTCAGACATTTTTTACTTACTGATGACTTTACCAACATTTGAGTCAAGTTTTCAATGCCTTGTACTGAAAACAGTTTTCCTCCTCTATGGATGTTAGTTCTGATGCTACGTGAAAATGCATAGGTTAAAAGATATGCTCACCAAATTCATGTATTTGTTAAGGCATGATCTTTTAAAAATACACCTTTCAATAGTCACTATCAATTTTAAAAAATACTGGGATTCAAAAAGTGGTTTAATACATGTATATATTACTCATATTTTGATCAGATTCAGCTGCATTACTACCCTACTTTAAAGACATAAATCATTATTTTAATAAGAGAGTTTTTATGTATTTCATTTCTGCCCAAACTGGATATTCTTTTTTTGATGACTTGTCCTTGAATTACAACATTCTCATAGGATATATCTCTGGATATTATGTTTTCAAAAGTTGATCTTCTGACCTCTCTGGAGTTGCATACTGCACACATAGAACTATGACTGAGGTCCCAGTGAGTTTAATTAAAGAGAAAACCACCTTGGAGATTCAGCAAATTACATCCAATGTTACATGTTATTGTACAGATAAAGTGCCCACAGACTTTTACTCTAACCTCAGGGAGTGAGGGTTTATACCAGTATTCATATGATTGTTTTCATAGAAGTTGATAAACTCAAATCATGACAAAGTAGGGATTAAATTTCATCTCCAGACTTAAGTCAACCTTGAACTCAAGTACGGTGTGTGAAGCCAGGCCAGCATATTTGGTTGGTATTAATAATTTCATTATTTCTCTTTTGCAGATCCAAAACACAAATTGCAAATACATATGTGTTTCATGAATGTTTTTTCCTCACAAAATTTATTATCTTACCTCAAAATGTTTATTTAATGTTGGCTTGTATTTAAGTCAAATTTTCCAACAATGAATATCTATGGTTTCTTTGTTTATAATCATGATACAGATTTCTTGTAGTTAGAGGACATTCTTGATGTTACTTTTAAAAAACAATTTAAAAACCACATTTCTTTTCTGGAAGTTTGATGATTCAGTCATTCTATAAATTTGGAAAGAATGAGAACATCTCGAGGTGCAGTGATGGACTTGTGCTCTTTTGCTCTCTATATTTTCAGTGATGGCTTCCGAGCATGAAGCTGTTACCATAGAGGAACATGGGGAAAGTTCCAAAATCCACAACTTGGAACAAGTGACCATCTCCTTAGGCAGGTAACTCAGGAGGGGTATTAACCAGAGAGATCCTGGATTAGGCTTTACATATGCTATTGTACTATAGCGTTAACATAGGAATGCACAGTCTTTTCAATATTATGCATTATTTTGTTTATTAATGTCCTTCCACCATTGCTGAAATATGTGTATATTGATTCCAATCTTTAATATTCTCCTTGGATATTTTAATATTATAAATATCCAAAGTAAATATATTCCTCTAACATCAGTGTTCTTGTGTGTGTGTGTGTGTGTGTGTGTGTGTGTGTCTGTGTGTGTGTCTGTGTGTGTGTGTGTGTGTGTGTGTATGTGTGTGTGTGTGTATGTCTTTATAAGTCAGGGTCTCACTATGAGGTTCAGGCTGGTCCTGAGCTGACTTTGTAGCCCAGGCTTGTCTCTAACCTGCAGGAATCCTCCTACCTTAGCCTCCCAAGTGCTGGAATTACAGGAGTGCACCACCACACCCAGCCTAATATCAGTGTTCTTGCAAATTATTTTGAAGTAAAAATTTTGGGAGATTTTTAGAGTTCAGCTTTTTGCAAATCTCTTCTTAGGGTCAGTCAAGTTTTCTTGTAGGAATTGCTTAGATGTCAAGAACTAAAGAGTGAGGTTATCTCTGTAGAAGGTGAATGTGTGAATTCCAAGTGCTGCTGTAAGTCTTGAGTAAGGAAGCTATTACTTCAATTTATGAGAATGGTGGATAAATTCAAGGAAGATTCAAACGTACCATTGGACTTAACAAAATGAAAAATTTTGTATAAGAATTGCTGACAAGTGAGGTACAGTGCTAGTTTCAAACAGATGTTGAATCAAAGGTAGAGTTTTTAAACATGCAGAAATATTGTATAAATATATTGACAGAATGGTGCAAAAGAGGGAGAAAATTTAATGATGAAAGAAATGGAAGGTGCATTAGAGGAGCGATATTATTAGGAGTAATGGAAAGAATGAAATCTCCTGGAGCAGAGTTATGAGCCATAAAGAGGGAGGAAGAAAATTCGTGTTTATGAAGGGGAAGCAGGGCATAATTTATGAAGGCAGACTGAACTAAAGGTCAACAGAGATTTAGGAGCAACTTTTAGTACTAGGATTACTTTAAGATGGAAAGTGGCCAGTGAACAATTATCCTATTTAGATTTTGGTCTCTGTGTGAAAATTCCCTCTGCCTCTCTGCCTGCCTATCAGTATCTTTTTCTCTCTCCTTTTCTTCCCTTCTCTTTCTCTTCCTCTTCCTCTTCTACTCCCCCTTCTTTTTCTCTCTCCCTCCAGCTGTTGTTACTTCCTGTCATTTTAATCTTTCATGTACAAACCATTATTAGCACAACTGAGGTTAAAAATCACAAACTGCAGTCATGCCTGCCTGAAGAACACAAATACACACCTGGTTTACAACGTTCATATATACTTGCATAATCCCCAGGCTCATATGGACTCACACATTTATAAGGGGATAGACACATGTGATCTTATATTTGTTTTATAATTATGATATCCTGTCATGCCTAGTTTTCTGCTTCTTGTTCAATAGTAACTTGTGGAAATTTCTCCAAGAGAACTGACATAATTATATTTAACTCTTACAAATTAAGTTTGTTCCTTTTGTGCTGTTATAATCTATTCAGCAATTTCATTATTATTATTCACCATGAATTGTACACTTTAGAATTGTGATCAAAATAACACAAAAAAGCACATTATGCATGTGTCCTTATCTACTAGGGCTTTAATTTTCACGCAATAGATTTTTTAAACATGTAGTTGTGATGAATAATATAAGTATTTTTACTTCAATAAAGATTGTCACAGTCTCTTCCAAAAGTTATAAAATTCAAAGTGGAGTAAACACCATTTTAAATTTAACCAATCACGTTTAAAGCTTTATCACATTTGAAGTCTAGTGTCTATGAAATGATGTTTGTATGGGTTTTTGTTTTTTGTCATTTTCTCCTTTCAGAAGAATGGCAGCATCCTATGTTTATTGATCACATGGACGTAATTTTTCTTTCATTGCCTGCTTATATCATCTATCTACTTTGCGATTGGTTTGTATTTTATTAATTTCTTAAAAGCTTTTGTATATTTTAGATAGTAATTTTTATGTTCTCTAAGATGTAATTCCATTCTCCAACATACATTTGTCTACATTTAGGGCATGAATTCCTAACTTAAAAACAAACTGAAAGCATCAGTGTGCCTGTTTGAGATATCAGTTACTAACTGAGAAAATTTTTCTGCCACAGGAATGTAGAAACTCACCTCCCCTTTATTACTTTGAGGTAAATATACAGTACATCTTGATTGTTTTTAACATTAAATCTAATTGATCTTTTTTGTATATACAGTTATTTATACGTGCCAATATTTTAATTTCCTAATATAATGCTAGCTTAGTAGACTTACTTTTCTTTCATAAACAGTCCATGCTCTCATGTCTCTAATTACTTATTTCCAACTTGATTCCTCTAGAAAATGGCATGGTGCTTCCATCAAAATTGCATTTTACTACCTCTGACAGTACTGGAACTTAATAAATGACAGTGTCTATAAATGAAATAAATATACAAATTATCCTAAAATTCTGCTTGCAGATAATTTAGTTCTGAGCACTGATGCAAGGGCACACAGAAGGACGTATGGAGGAAAGGAAAAATGTGACTGAGTTTGTGCTCTTGGGGCTCACACAGAGCCCCCAGGCTCAGAAAATATTATTTGCTGTGTTCTTGCTGATCTACATGGTGACAATAGCAGGCAACCTACTCATTGTCATGACTGTGGTGCTCAGCCCAGCCTTGGATGCACCGATGTTTATTTTTCTTGGCTACTTATCATTTCTGGATGCCATTTATTCCACTACAGTTACCCCAAATATGATTAAAAATTTACTCTCTGAGAAGACAACCATTTCCTTCAAAGCTTGCATGACACAGCTTTTTGTAGGTCACTTATTTGGGGGTGTTGACATAATACTCCTGGTTGTCATGGCTTATGACCGCTATGTGGCCATCTGCAAACCCCTGTATTACCTAACCATCATGAACCAACAACGCTGTGCTCTGCTGTTGCTGCTGACCTGGGTTGGAGGTTTTGTGCATGCTGTACCACATGTTCTTTTTGTTTATAGCCTTCCCTTCTGTGGACCCAATGTCATTGATCACTTTGGCTGTGACATGTACCCCTTAATAAAACTCGCATGCACGGACACCTATGTTGTCAGCCTCACTGTCCTGGCCAATGATGGGGTGATCTCTGTGGCCATCTTTACAATCTTGCTCATCTCCTATGGGATCATTCTGCACTCCCTGAAGAACCTGAGTCAGGAAGGGAGGCGCAAGGCCTTATCCACCTGTGGCTCCCACATCACGGTGGTCATCCTCTTCTTTGTTCCTTGCATTTTTATTTATGTGAGACCTCCCACTACCTTGCCTATTGATAAATCCTTCACTGTGTTTTACACAGTTGTCACTCCTATGCTGAACCCTCTTATCTATACTCTGAGAAATGCAGAGATGAAAAGTGCCATGAAGAAGCTCTGGACTAGAAAACAAAATAGAGGTTGTTTCACTTATGTTCAATGAAAAGTTGGCTCTTCCAGAAAGTCTTGTGGGATTATTTCAATATGCTGAAATTAGTTTCTTCAGGTTTAATAACTGAGTAATAGAAAACGTATTATATGAATTCTTGTAAAAACCACATGTATTTTTAAGAATATTAGAATTTGTTAAGAAAATATACATTCTTTTTCTGTGAAATGTTTCATTTGAGTTGTGCCATAATTAAACTCATGAGCTCATTTTACTTGAGTTTTTTGATGATTGTTATAAACAAGGTCACTTTTTCAGAATTATATGAGAAAAACAAAATATAAATAAAAATAAAAATAGAAGATGAATGATAGGATGTAGGGAGACAGATGTTTCTCAAATAGAAAGGGGATCAAGACTTGGAGAGAGGGATCAGGCTGGGGATTAAAAAAAGAATTAAGACTTTCTTTGTCCATACACCAACTCCATTCAAGGACTGTAAGTACTATGTACCACAAACATGTATTAATAAAGAGATTTTAAAAGCCTAATAAAGAAATTGCTAATGTTTGCATTACATTTTGCAAGAATAAAGTTATATATAAATATGGAATTTATTGTTTCAGAATTTTAGCAAGTAATGATCAGTCATACACATATTTGAAATGTCTATCTTACACTGTTTTGTAAGATTTAAAATATATAACTTTGTAATATTGCTTGGCATGTTATACTTGAAGAGGAATAATACTTTCTTTTTAATATAATTAGAAAGAATCTCTAAATGTAAATGGCAAAAAACAGTAACAATGGTGATACCAAGTTACTGTTTTCTATGGAATTTAGCATTTTTTGCAGTTGTTTTTCCAATAAAATATGATGCAATAGAGATAGAGAGATGATCATATTTTAAATTCATACAGGTTGCTTAATTTTAAATGCTTGGGAGTAGCCAGGCATGGTGGTGCACACCTTTAATCCCAGCACTCGAGAGGCTGAGGCAGGAGGTTCATTGCAAGTTTGAGATCAGCCTGGGATACAAAGTGAGTTCAAGGCCAGCCTGAACTGCATAGCGAGACCCTGTCTCAAAACTTAGGGCCAGGGATTAAGCTCAATGGCCTAAGCACCTGCCCAGCAGGTGCAAGGTTGTGAGTTCAATTCCAGGTACCAAAAATAAATAAATAAATAAATACTTGGGAATCATTATGTTTTGTCACCAATTTCTAAGTGAGTTCCTGATTACCATACATACAAGTCATATGATTTAAATACTTTGAGTTAATGTGTGTTATGGTTCACAGGTTATGTATTTTGGTGAACATTTCATGAATGCTTGCAAATATGTAGGACAGTCCCATATCTCTTTTTTCTTTTTCAATTCCTGTTCTAATGCACATCCTAATAATTGGGCTGTATAAAACTGTGATGCACAAACCTTTTCATACAAGTGAACTGTGGGGAGTGACTGAAGATGGAGATTGATCTCATGTTGGGGCTAAAGCAAGGCCAGCCCTGAGAACATGGAGAGCCCAAAGCGAGCCACTTATAGAAACGGTTTCATCCCTGAAATGGCAAGTTGCCCAGGTCAGCCAGGCAAACAAGTTGCTAACCAGAAGGATTGAAGTTGACATGATCTTCCTAAGTCTACAAATAAACATTCTTTAGTGCTTCAGCTATTTCTTTTCTCCCATCAGGTGAGAGGTCTCCACTTGACCTCAGATATCATCTGTTTTCATTATTTATCTATCCGCTCAATGTTTTTCCCCTGTTAACATCTAAATCTGTGCTTGTACATGGCATATGGCACCTGACCATAGGCCAGAGTAAGAAGAAATAATGGGTAATGGGACATTTCTCAATTTGTGTGCAAAAAGGGGAATAGTGCATTAGTAGTGGTCAATATTCAACACTGGAGTGAATCGATATTGACACTATCAGGTGTTAAACTTGGGTCAAAATCAGGTTCACTAGGGCCAAAGAGAGAAATAGATTTAAAAGAAGCTAAAAATATTAGTAAGCTTGAGAAAAGCAAAAAAGAGAAACAGGATTAAGAGAAGTCAAAGGGCAAGAAACAAAAGAGAAAAAATGTATTGATTTTACTAGTTGTTAAACCTGGGGCAAACGAGTTCTAAAGAACCGCAAATGTATATCGAACTGTTTGTTACACTCTTGATTTCTGTGTTTACTTTTTGTGTGTGTGGGCTTGCATTAGGGAATGCTTCAATGGTTGTATATTGGAATGATCACAAGGGATTTGGCTCAAAGCACTATTTTAAAATCAAGTCCCAAAAGGGAAAAAGATGACAGAACAACAGTCACCCTGATAACCTTAACTGAGCCACGAGTCACAATCCTCACTTTCTTAGTTCAGGGAAAATTTATTACGTCATAGCCTGCAATTTCCACCCTTCATAAAATGGAGTCATCTTTCAAGTTAATTGTTCATCAATTGGACCTCGAAAATGCAAATAAGTGGTGTGAAAAGACTTTAGGAGTCCACAAAAAGTGGGCTACACTTACTGAGATGATTCAAATTCATGCAGACATGGGTCCCTCAGGTGTGCAGGGGACTGCTTAGAGTAAGATTAGGAAAAAAGAAATGGTACAAATAAAACTGCACCTCTACAGACTTTTAAAGTGTTATTTAACGTAGAGAAACTGCTGCTTCCTGTTCTCCCCCACCACTTCTTACAGGCTCTGCCCCACCCCAATGAGCCTGGAGCTTGGCTATTTTTTAAATCACTTTCCAAATACAAAGACATTTTTATTTTTATCATTTTACAACTCGAACATCATAACACAGGTTTAGCTATCCTTAAGAACCAGTATTAAGTCTACCAACATTATATTACATTTGAACCATAACAGTTCAGGCTTGCAGATGAAGCAAGCAACACTGTTTCTCACACCTACCTTGTCTGGGCCAAATCCTCTTGTGTATACTTTGACAAATGCAGAGATCAAAAATGTCATGAAGAAACTTTGGACTGGAAAAGGGAATAAAAGTGACAGAGAATCTATCATTTTTGATGCATGAAGAGAGCTACTTCTTTCAAAGTAGTCACACCTGATTATTTCATTAAACTAAATTTTCTGACAAGTATTATAACTGCTTGTAATGGAAAATACATAACCAATATGTATTTTAAGACAACAAGAATATTTTTGAAAAGCTTTCTTTAGTACAAAATGATTCTGCCAAGATTATAGTTGTATGCACCACAACTAATATACATTCATTTTCTTAAGAAAACATTTCTTGCCAGGGATAGAGCTCAGTGGCACAGCACCTGCCCAGGAAGTGCTAGGTTGTGAGTTTGATCCCCAGTACCAAAAAACAAAAAGAAAGAAAAAAAACGAAATGATTTCTTCATTATTCATATATAAGAAAATCCATCCCTTTTCAGAATTAATATTGCCCATAATAAATTGGAAATAGCAAAACAAGAAATAACTAATAAATACCTAGCTTCTTCTATCACAGATTAAAAAGTATTGACATATCATTTATATGTAAAATATTTGTGCTTTGTGAGATAATTTTCATAATTTTACTTATATTTCTTTGCTCTTTATGCTTGAAAAAGAATAATACTTCATTTTTAATACAATTATAAGGTATTAAACGAACAAGAAAGAATTAAATGAATAAGGGAGATATGCCAGAATGCTCCTAAATGTTACTCTTCTTTCCAATTTGAAATTCTATGAATGCCTCAGGGGGACAAGCTTCATTTGTGTCATGTTTTCAAGCAAGTAAAGATGATCCTTCACTCCTTATGAATAGTTTAGAATATCTGATAATAACTCTGTTGGTTTTCATTATTTCCTTAAGTGTTTATGTTCTTCTAAGTGAGTCCAAGCTCTGCTTTTCATAAATCAATTTAACATAATCCTTAATCCATGAACTACAAATATGCAATAGAGATAGCTTTCAAGGAAGTTAGTTTTCAAGGAAGATTTTGACAATACTTGCTTCTTGGTCTTGCTTCCTCTGAAGAGTGTAGCATATGGATGTCTAAGGCCATGGGAAAATGAATGTTTTTCATTGATAAATCATGCTATCTGAATAACTCTGTATCATTATTTTCATCCTTGTAGTTATTTCAGGGAAGCCAATTATGTCATGTAAACTCTCTCCAAGCATAAACACAGAGTCACTGGATAGTATCTGTACCAGAGTTTACAAAGCTATGTCTTTCATTTTTGTATATGCAATCGATTTTTAAATTTGCACAGTTATATTGAATGATGAGGTAAAATGCAGAAACAACTGTGGCAGGGCCTGAACAGAGGAAAGCTGCTCACATCATGGCATCCAGGAAACAGCAAAGGGAGGAGCCAGTGAAGGAGATGCACCCTGCCAGGTCAGGACACAGCGTCCTAAAACTTCCAAATGGGTCCCACCTCCTAAAAGAACATTAAATTCTGAATTCCATTGGTGAATTTAGTCCACCCAGGATGCCGTCATATTCTAAAAGCCATACTTCTGAACAATGAGGCTTTGGGAGTCATGTAGATCTAAATCTAACACTATGTATGTATAACTGTGGAAAAAAATTAGCTTGATGATTAGAAATTGAACAGACCAAACCCATTATTTTCTGGTACAAATGAGATTTTAACAACTTGAAAATTAGTTACGTGAAGTTTTTTTCGGTAACTAAGATGATACAATAGAAAAACTTTATTTTCAAGATTTACTACATTATTTATACACCTGACATAAAAACCATGTATCTAATTAGGAAAAAAACCTAAGTTTATTTTCTGGAAAAATCTAGTGATGAAAACTTCTCACAAGTAGAAGCTCTGCTCTTCAGTCTGTAATTGTTCAACTGGTTTCTTCTGAAGGCCCCTTTCTTTTTACTAAAGAAACTTCTCATCAGAGGAACTTGAGTTCTTCAATCAAATTTTATGAGCAAAGACAATAAAACCAGAAAACTTGTGTGTTAGATCTAAAATATTTTCAAATTCTCCTTGGGCCCATACATGGGGCATGGTCCAGAATGGACAGGTTCCTGGCCATCGGATCCTGAATGGTGTGTTCTTGTATTTCTGGCTGCTCCTCCCTGCTTCCTGGACACATGGTGTCAACAAATTTCATCTTCTGCACACTTCTGCCATGCAGTCTCTGCCTGAAATCCAACAGACCCTAAGGGAAAACTAAAGCCATAAGACAAATTAATCCTTTCCTCCTTTCACCTGTGAGTCTGAGTATTTTGTTTGAGGAATGGGAAAGCTAACTTCTACAGAGAAATGTACTCATTACTGTTACTGTACTTCACTGTTTGGTCAGAATTCTGGCAATTGGTTTTCCAGGGAAAATGAAGGGTAGAGAAACCAAAGGGTGTTATGAGCAGAGCTTATTGGACAACATTGCTCAAGAGTTCACAAGACCAGAACACAGACAGTAGAGACCGTGCTTATGAGGTTTCAGTTGAGAGCATGATTCTATCGGAAGCTGGACTTGACAGCATCCATCTTTCTTTCTACTAATGAGTTTCTCTAGGTTTTCTCCATCTTCTAAATTTTGCATGAGCTTACATGTAAAGGTGGTAGACTAATTTATCTTGCAGAGGTTAATTTCAACACAACCTGACATTCCATCTGTGATGTGAGCAATGCTGGCTACTTTGAACAAAATATATAATGAGTGACATTAATAAATACCAGAACTGAAAGTTGTAAAAAAAATGTTGGCACCTTGGCCTGAATCCAAGCTCTTATAAAACTGCTCAGATTTCAAAAGTTATTGTGTGTGAGCCATACGATGTGCACCATAGTGAGTGATGTGGAAAGTTTTGCACTCAGCTGGAAATGTGCTGGGGACTGGGCCATGTAAGAGTGAAGTTTCTGCCGATAGTGTTCTCTGGTTGTGTTGAAAAGCTCATATTCACAGCCTCAGCATGCAAGATAAGACTCCAGTTGTGGGTCTAACATTTCCTATTCCAGATCAATAAACTGCCAACTTTAGGGACCAAACAGTTCTCTTAATTTGCAAGATTTATTGTTTTGATTGTCTTTGCTCTAACTTCTCAAGGCCATTCTCATTTTCATGGGCTTTTGGCTCCTATGTGCCCTCCACTTCCTGCAAACCTGTGAATTGTAAAAAACCCAATAAATGTGGGCAATCCAGAGGAGTCTTTGTCTTAGCTCCAAGGGAGTTCTGATTCTCTGGACTCCCCACATACCTTATTACTTGTCTCTTTAGTTTAAGCCATTTGTGTACACTTATAATAGGGGATCAGGTGGCTGGCCAAGTCCCTGATAGAAGTGGAAGGAGACTCCTGGTAGCTGGGCATACAAGGAACATGTGATATCCTACAAGAAAGCTTCAAACTTTATGTAGACCTGAGTCAAGGGAGAGGCCATGTGGGCAAAAACAAAAAGGCCATAGGAGCAGTGATGCCAAAATACTACAGAGATGCTATCTCAACAACATGTGCCCAGATGCTGCATGTGGGAGTACAGAACTTGATATTTTTTCTTGCCGGGTTTCAGTCTTTTTGGTCAGATTCATTTCTTCCTTTCTATTCCTATATTTTGGAATGGAAATGTTGACTCTGGACCTCTGTATGCTGCAAGCACTTTGCTTCTTTTAACAATTTTTTTTCAGGGGTTTATAAATAGCAGTTTTCTGTATGTCAAAAAGAATTTTTTTTGAACCTGTTCAGCAATGCCAAAATAGTTAAGACTGGCCATTTAGACAAGAACTAAATATACTTAATGAAATGAACCCTTGCCCTTCAGGGAAGCATGCTAACTGTTGCGATTCAGCTGTGTATAGTTCCACAAAAAAGGAAAAACAAGCAAACGAAAACCCTCACATGTTGAGATATACAGCCTGGTCAGAGGGGCTGGTTCATTGTGTGTAACCTGGAAGAGTGTGTTACTCTGTTATTGTATTATTAATTTCTTACAACATTAGGAACAAATTCAAGTCCAGTAGTCTGTCTTGAACAGCTTTTATCCTATGAACAATACCAAAAACATAAAGACATGTGTTTTCCATGGAAATGTTTTAATGGTTCTCTGATTTTGTCTGTGACCCAATGACTAGTCATGAGTGTATAATTTAATCTCCAGTGTGTTTGTATAGTTTTTCTGATTTCTTTTACTACTCATGTTAATCTTATTTCCCTTTGATCCAATTGTATGCAAAGGATAATACTTCAACTTTTGGTATTTATTTAAACATATTTATTGCCTAAGATATGTTCTGTTTGGAGACAGTTTCATGTTCTTCTGAGAAATGTGTATTGCATTCTTAGATGAAACACCTGTAGATATCTGTGAAATACAGTCATTGGATACTATGCTTCATCTATATTTTTATTTAAGAGAAAAAAAGACATATATAAGAAAGACAAAGAGCAAAAGAGACAAACAAATGACTAGAGAAAAAACACAACAGTAAAATTACAGGTTCACAAAACAGGATAGAAACTTGACAATGGTTGCAATATTGCATATTGTTATCTTCAAAATGATTGTTTACATTAATAGATACAGACATGAAAAATTGATCTAATCATATGAGTATTAATTGTTCTTTATCAATAACGAATGCATTCAGCAGTGTGTTTGATTTAGTTATCTTACATATACATATATAAATATTTATATCTTTTCCTTTTCCCTTCCCTCTTTCCCCCTTTTCCCTTCCCAATTACTTTTGCTCTTGAGCTGTTTTTTTTACCGTTACATAGTATTTATTATAGATTTTGGTGTGGTTCAAAGAGTTTTCCAAGTAGCTCATTATGTTCATTTAGGAGAAATATCTTGACATTGAGTATAATCCTGAGATGATTCATGAAGGCATAGATGGTCTCATGCCAAGAAGAGTCAATGGGAAATCTCAGATGGGTGGTACCAATAACCCCAATTATTCCTTTTATCCCACAAGGAAATGTGTAAAACCAGTCTGTGAACTTGTGGTCCACAACATAAACTTTTGTGCCCTGAGCAAACAAAACCTCTTGCTTGGAGGCAGCTACCCAGTCAACATTTCTGGATCTGAATGGCTCTACAATCCTGCTGTGCTTATCTTTTCCAGAGAGTACTATGTAAGGAAAGAGGAGACTGTCTGATGGCCTTAGAGATTACATATTACTACCCATGCTAGCCTTATTTGCAATGTTTAGAGCCAACTGAAAAGAAAAGAAAATACCATATTCATCTCTGTACATATCAGTATATGGAAATAAGCCTCAATTTAACCAATGTTACTGCAATTGTTCTGCATTCAAGGGAGTGGCTCAAATTGTCTCCTACAGTTCCATATCTTAAATGCTGTTCATTATGTGGATTATATATCCATTAATAAAGAACTCAACTGGACATTATAGTGAAAGTATAACTAAATTTTCCAAGGTATGTACAAATTAAGCAGTCAATGTGAATTTAAAACAGAAACTGTCAATTTTTACTGGAAGATATTCTAAACAAAATAATTGCAAAGAAAAATGCTAGATTGCATTGAATATTAGTCATATTTGAGTAGTATTATTAGTGTTTTTCCTGCTTTTAAGTTTTCTTCATCTTTATCAGTGTGTAGTTCAAAAATAGGAATCACATATATCTAAGGTGTAAAACTTCATATTTTTCATATATGCATATATGTTGGAGTGATCAAAACAACATATCTGTAACATTGGATAATGTCTATTTTCCTTATTCATTATTTTATGGTTAGAACATTGAAGTTTTATCATTTTAGCAAATTTCAAGTGATCAATATATTTTGGCAAACTCCATGCTGTCTTCTATAGTAACTGGGCCAGTTTATATTTCCAACAACTGTGCACAAGGTTTTCTTTCCCTACATCTCCACTGACTTTGTTGTATTTGTCTGTTCTATAATAGTCACTCTAAAAGATATGAAGCAATATTGCCCTGTGCTTTGATTTGTATTTTCCCTCTGCTATGTGCCTTTTCACATATGTCTTTGCCACTTGTATGCTTACTTTGGAAAATTTCTATTGATATACACACTGACATAAATAACTAATACAAAGGCAACAGACAAATTCAATAAAACATAATGTTTAGAGGACAAACAAAATCAACAAACACTAGACAAATTCAGAATAAAAGAAGAAATTTCAAAGAAATGAACTCAGAAAATAAAGAACATGCACTACAATAGATGCCTTCAAAAAAGTAATGATCATCAAGGCTTGTCCTGAGAATTTATATAGCAATAAATTGTCATATATTCAAACATCCAAGAAATGGATGCAGGACTAGGAACAAAATATCTAATGAAACTTAAAGCAGATAAAATAGATGGTGAAAGCTACACACAATATGATTAAATCAGTAGAGAAAAGCCTCAGAGAGAAACATCAAGGAGCAGCTGTGCTATGGAACTACGTGCTCTAATGTTCAGGAACTACACAGGTACTGTTGAAGGAAATCAAAACACCAGAAAATGCACAGATTCAAAGAAATTTGTAACAACAACCCACTGATTTTCTTTTAGAAATCGACAAGCTCATTCAAATTTTTTATGAGACCATGAAATAACTAAAATATTCACAATAATTTTGAAAAAGAATAAAGTTGAAATGTCTCACATTAGTGGATTATTGCATATAACAGGAAACGTAGTACTGGAGAAAGAGTACATATATAGGTTAATCTAGCAGAATAGGTAGTCCAGAAGTAAACAGAAACCCTGGATGGTATATTTTTTCAAAAGCACAGAGGAAATTCAATAAAGAAATAGTAGTCTTTTCTGGAAATGGTGCAAAATGTAACTTTGATTAACAAAGTTAAACCAACATGACTTGTAGATCTAAATGTGAAATCTAAAATCATAAAAGATCTAAAAGGGAATGTCAGAGAAAATTGTGGTGATGCTGGGTTACTCAAAGATTTGTTACACTTGTCAATGAAACTATGATTGAAAATGAAAATTTTCACTTTTCTGCATAAAACATAACAAATTCTGCTGTTCAGACGTTTTGAAGAGAAGACAAAGTCACTGATGGGATAAAATAATGTGCAAATCATAAAGCTGATAAAGCGCTTGTTTCCAGTATATATAATACATTTAACTTTCTACAGTAAAAATCCAATGTAAACAAAATCCTATTTTTAAAAAAGATCATTACTACTATTTTTCCAAAACGTTACCATTATATTCGGTACAAGGAACTGATGGACACAATGTCAAATCCTGACCATTTTCCCTCCCCGTCTCCCCCTTCTCTCCCCTCTCCCTACGTCCCTGACCCCCTCCCCATCTCTACAGCAGACCTCCCAGTTTCTTAACATGACCCTTTTGCTTTGCCTTGTAAATTATTTTGATTTGGGGTCTCTCATTTTAAATATGACACTTAACCTTTTGTAGCTGACTTGTATCATTTACTAGTATTGTCTCAAGATCCATCCATGTTTACAAATGACTCAATTTATCCTTCTTTAGAGCAGAATGATAATCTATTCTGTATGCATACCATATTTTTTATCCATTGCATGGCTAAAAGTTTGAAATATTATTGACAGCAACTTCAGACACAGAGAAAAACTAAAAAAAAAAAGATTTTAGCCAATGTATGTCAGCTGTAGATCAGATTTGGAAGATACAACTGTCTAAAGGATGATTTGTCTTACTGATCTTAACTTCTACTCCCTCAGAGGTCAACCTTGTTAGAGAATTTAAACCTAACATTTCTATTTGTATTCCAGTAGCTCATGCCCCTCATTTTGAAGAAGGGTTTTGGGCTCTTGGCAGTCTTGCACAGACCCATACCATGAATGAGTTATACACAAATTTAATTATTCTTTTATAGACTGGTGCCCCAGAGAAGTGCTTATGGCAAAGGATCGAGATTGGCATGAAATTTCCTTTTCAGGCTCCCCTGACAATATAGTGACCTCAGAAGCCTTGTCTAACGTTACATGGTGAGGTAGAGGCCTCAATTCTCCCATTCCTAGACTTATTATCAATGACAAGACTGGGGATCTACAGCTTGTAAATGGAGGAAAAGTCAAAAGAGGATTGTAAGATCATAGGTATATAAGAACAAACATACGTGTTTATGATTCTCATGTACTGTTGATAGGAAAGACAGAATGGCAACAATATATGTTCTCATACACTAATTGTTATCTAATCCATTATATCATACCTGAACTTCTTGCTAAGGACTCCACAATAATAATCATGAGTAGAACGCCTGGAGTTGGGCTTCCAGTCAGTCTAATGGAGGCTTGGTATCATTCACCTACTGCCATCTCGGTAGACACCTTGATTAAAAGATTTAAAAGGATGCTTGGGTTGATTATTGCAGGGATTACTTTCCTAGTTCTTTGGATAGCCAGCACAGCTATTGACTCCATAGCATTTGCACATTCAGTACAAACTGCTCACTTTGTAGATAATTGGACAAGAACTGCTGATGAGAGCTGGAAAAGTCAGAGAGAGATTGATATAAAGTTGTAAACCCAAGTGAGCATTCTAGAAACTTCTGTCACAAGGATTGGAGATCAAATTGAAAGTTTAGAGTTACAATGGGGTTTAAAGTGTCACTATAATATGACTCAGTTTTGTATCACCCAATTACTATATAACGAAAACCTACATCCTTGAGGAATGATCGAAAAGCATATACAAGGAGCAATCCATCAGAATGTTGCTAGGGACATAGATGCTTTTCAGAGACTACTGCCATCTATGTCACAACAGACAGCTACTTTTGAGACCCAAATTAAGGATTGGGATAAGTTTGCATATGCTATAGACCAATTGAATCCATTTGTATACCTCAAGGCTGACTTTTGGTTTTATATCAGAATTAGTGTACTGGTTCTATTCTTTATAATTTTTCTCATTAAATCCTATCAGACAATTCACTACCCAGAGATGACTAGAGGCCATACAACCATGACTAGCCCTCCTGGAACTACAGGACAACAAAAGGAGACGTGTAGGAGACAATTTGAGCGACTCCCATTGAATGCAGAACAATTGCTGCCACATGGGTTAAATGGAGACTTATTTCCATATAGTGATATGTACAGAGCTACGTATGGTATTTCCTTCTCTCTTCAATTGGCTCTAAGCATTGCAAATAAGGCTAGTTGAGGTACTAGTATGTAATCTCTAAAGCCATTAGACAGTCTCCTGTTTCCTCACATAGTACTCTCTGTAAATGATGAATGCAACAGGATGGTAGACCCACTCAGCTCCAGGAATGTCAGCTGGGTAGGAGTCTCAAAGTAAGAGGCCATGACTCCCCAGGGCACAAAATTTATGTATCAGAAACTGAAGCGATAGCCTCCTGAAACCATCCAAATGTTATCTTAAATGCGTTATGCAGATTGATCCTTCTCCATGTCATTCTCCCTGCATTTTGCAAATATGCTATTCTCCCTACCTGGCTAACCAGCTCAAGTTACTCAAAATATCTATCATCCTGGAGCCATGCACCTCTCGACAAGATAATAAATTCTGGGCAAAGTCTTGGATCAGGGACTTTATCCCCATACCCTCACGGGAATTGGGTTTAGGACCCTTCGCTTGCCTTTAAATTTGAATAGGTCTTTTTGTCTTTACTGCCACCATGGGTTGAATTTGTAGGTGGCAGATTGGAATTAACTTGCTGGAATTGCAATAACATTTCAATGGAATTATAAATATAACTTTTTTGATTGTGAGGAAGACCTAAAAAGTGTTTACAATGCTTGGCTTACAATACTCAATATGTTATATTACAATATGGAGCAATGTGTGATGGTCCCATGAACTATCTATTTTGATGAACATTTCATGAATATATACAGATACATAGAATAACCTCATATATTTTTTCTCTTTCTCTTTTCCTGTTTGAGTACCCACTCTAACATTTGATCTGTTTCAAAGCACATGATACAAAACACTGCTATTCATTTAGAGACAAACACCAGGCTTTCTCTAAATTTCATTTACATTTTCAATGATTTGTTCTGAAATCATTTGTCTCATCTCCAGTTGTAAGTTCAGATATTCATTGAAAAGACATAAAAGACATTAGGACTGGGGATTTAGCTCAGTGGAACAAGCACTTGCCTGGCAAACATGAGGTTATGAGTTCAATCCCCAGTAACAAAACAAACAAACAAACAAAAGACACAGGTTAAATTATTTAAACACAAAATTTGTCTATAATGTTGAGCATGATTTTTGTATGTATTTTTAATGTTCTTATTAATTTTACAAAATATTGGAATTCAATATGACATTTTCATACATGTATATAAAACATGTTGATTATTCTATCCTCTTATACCTTCCTTTATACACAAAGGTCATTATTTTACTATTTATTTTATTTTTGGTTTTCTTGACACAGAGTCTCACTATGTAGACCAGGCTGGCTTTGAAGTTATGGCAACCTTCCTACCTCTGCCTCCAGACTATTGGGCTAACAGGCTTGCACCACCCTGCCTGGTATTCATAGGTCATGATTTTAGCAAGAAACTTTGTACATATTTCATTTTTCCTCAGACTGGATCTTTTCTTTATTTTGTGATTTGACCCCAAGTTGTTTAGTTATTATATCTGCTTTGTCCATGTTGATTCTACCTTGTGTGGTCATTTTAATTTTAAGAAATCCAGGAGGTGCTGGTGCCAGATCCAGTGAGTCAGATTGAACAAGGATGCACTGTAATGCCTTTAGGAGCCTTCCTTTCCCAGGGATTTCAATCAGCAGCAGCATTCATCATACTTTGCATTATACATCATAAAGACAGTCAGGAAAGAGGACTTCTGGAACTGCTTCAGAAGGTGATAAAGTGTGTTCTCAGTAAGCAGGAGATTTTGTTTGTTTGTTGTTGCTGTTGTTGCCTTTTTTTTGGGGGGGGTGAGGGCACATTAATTGAAATGTGTTTTTCATCTAATAATTTACAAACATTTTATTTCAACATTCATCTGTTTTTAGAGCAAAACTCAAAATTATTCTTGGCAGATAAAATCATGTATCTGCCAAGAATAACTATTCATGTATTTCCATGTACGCAGCAGTGGTTTCATCTCTATGTGTAGAACTCTGCAGTTACTCTACAGTGTCCTGAAGATGCCACTTCAAAGGTCTAACCCATTTTGGATTTTCCAATTACCACATAAACCTGCCTTATAAACATGTACTAAATTTGCTATAATATTCAAAATGTTTCTAATATTGTCTAACACAAATAATTTCCAAAAAAGAAACTGCTCTTCTGTAAGTCTAACGACAAACATTTGCAATTCTTGGAAACTGTAGAGTCTTTTGTTGAACATATTTAAAATGCTGATATTCGGTTACTGAAAAAATACCACCCATGAACTAACTGCAAGTCACCACTGCATGCACATAATGAGAATATGCCTGTCCACCTGCTAAACAAACAATGCTTGATAATGGCAATATGACACTTGGCAGTGTGATTAAGTAATTTGCTGGTGTGGTCTAACTGAAATTAAGTTTAGTGTGAGCATTATTTCTCAGTTTAAACTGGTATGTGTTGGCATTTCTTTTCTGTGGGTCTTCTAGTCTTCTACTAAAGACATTTACATATTTTCTGTGATTGCTGATATTTTAGGTACTGATTTTCATGATTTAAATTATATATAGCAAAATTATCCCTTTTAACAAATACATAAATTTAATTTCTCAGATTTGATTTGCTTTTGATGTTTTGTTTATGAGGTAGTTTTTGACAGTATAACAATGTTTCTATATTTTCTTTGTTAAATTTTGTCACTATTTCTTCATTTTGGAAAGTGTAGTGGAAAGCATTTTCCTAATTCACAGTTATGCCAACATTCTTCACCATATTTTGTCATGTAATTATCATTAATTTTGTAGTTTTATAGTTTTGATCCATCTAGAGTTTTTCTTGATATCAGGAGTTTAGATGTGCATTCAATGTCAATTTTTGCTCATATGGACATTCTTTTAGGGCACAGTTACTTTTTCCCACTGTTTTGAAAGCCTGATTTCATCATATTCTGAAATCTCATGTGTAACTAATGTACCTTATCTCTGACAAATGTGCCAACCACACTCATTGGAAGAAAGATAGCCTTTTTAATAAAAGGTATGGGAAAAAGTAGCTTTCCACATGCTGAAGATTAACACTGGACCCATGTCTTTCACCATGTACTAAGTTAAAACTGAAATGGATTAAAGATCTCAACATTAAAACAAAAACATTAAATCTGCTGGAAGACAGAGTAGGTAAAACTCTTGCAGACATTGGTGTAGGCAAAGACTTTATGAATAAAAGCAGACTGCATAGGAACTATCTCAAAGAATCAACAAATGGGATCTCATCCTACTGAAAAGCTTTTGCACAGCAAGAGAAACCACCAACACTGTGAAGAGGCTACCCACAATCTGGGAGAAAATAGTTGTAAACTGTCCATCAGATAAAGGATTACTATCAATGATGTATAAGGAACTTTAAAAAATCAGTCCTCAAGCATCCCAGTGCAATCCATCAGGGGAATGCCCGACCAGCCTCACAGGACACAGAGGTACTGAGCCCAGCCAAGCCCAGACTCCCTGAGCTGCTCATCATGGAGCAACCAGCGTAACTGCAGGCCCTTGGATAATTTGAGCTCTGCCCATTAGAACACAAGGTGTGAGCTCCATTCTTCAGGGGTGTGGCAACAAGGAAGGCCCTGGAGGTTGTGAACTCCACCCATACAGGAGCAAGTCCCCAGCACCACATGCTGGGGGAACGCCCAGGCTTGCCCCACACTCCAGAGGTTCTGATATCCTCACAACCAGACTCAAGGTCCTGCTGGTACCACACTCCAGGGTGCACTCCACCTAGCTGCCTGGGTCCCAGAGATTTCAAGGTCCACCCAGCCAGGCATGAGGCCCCAGTGCCACACCACAGGGGTGGGTCTCTGCTAGCCACCTAGGTTTCAGAGGTTCTGAATGCCACACAGCCAGGTTCTAGGTGCCAGCAACAAGCTCCAGGGGTGTGTCTCTGCTAGCTGCAGGGAAGATACAAACTTTGTCTAGTTCAGTGTCTCACAGCAACCCAACAAAGTACATCAGGGGAACACATGACCAGCCTCACAGATCACAGAGAACAAGGATCCAGGACCATAGTCTGGGGGTGTGCCCCAGCTAGCCACAGGGATATCGGATGATTGAAGCTCTAACCAACCCAGTGTTCCAGTGCAATCCATCGGGAGGCTGCCTGGTCAGTCATAGATGTCCCAGAGGAAGATAACCAAATGAAAGAACAAGAGGGAGCCTCAATCCCCCAGGCCATTGAAAACAAACCAAAAAGACACTGAAATGGAAGACACTGGGAATCACACAACTGAACTTTTTGAAATGATAGCAACTGAAGTAAAGAAACAACTCCATGAAGCTATAGAGGAAATCAGAACAGAAATAATATCTCAATTAAAAAATGAACTGACAAATATTATGAAAAAAATGCTGTGCATACCTAAAGAAGATCAAGATGAAAAATAGAAGAACATAAGAAAATGATGGAAACTTTGAATGAACAAAGTAAGACAAAAATAGAATGCATGAAACACATTCAAAGGGAAATTCAAGAAGTCAAAAATTCCATAGAAAGTTGGCAAAACCACTTGAACAAAGCTGAAGATAGTGTCTCAGACCTTGACAGCAGCATGGAAGCTTATGATCATGAAAGAAAAGACCTCTTAAAAATAAAAAAAAAACAAGAAATAGCAATTCAACAGCTGCAAGATGATGCCAAGAGAAATAACATAAGATTAATAGGTGTTGATGAAAAAGCAGGAGTCAATACTAATGACCTGCAAAGACTATTTGCAGAAATAATAACAGAAAATTTTCCAAACATGGGAAGAGAATCTGATATACAGGTAAGTGAGGCATACAGAACCCCAATTAATGATAACCAAAATAAATCTTCACCCAGACATATAATAACAGGGTATCAGAAATACAGCACAAAAACAGAACACTAAAAGCTGTCAGAGAAAAGAAACAGATCACCTGTGAAGGAAAGGCTATCAGTCATGGCAGACTTCTCAACACAAGCCTGCAAGTCAAGAAGAGATTGGAGAGAAGTATTTCAAACCCTGAAAGAAAATAATTTTCAAGCCAGATTGATGTATCCTGCAAAACTATCTTTAAAAATTAATGGAGAAATAAGATATTTCCATGACAAAGAACAACAGAAGAAATTTATGGCCACCAAACAAACACTATAAAGAGTCCTGAAAGACAGTCTAGAAAGAGACAAAGATAGAGACAATCTTAAGAACAACAACAAAAGGAAACCACTAAGCAGGGGAAACAATTAAACAGAAAATGTAGAAAACCAACAACAGAAAGATATCATGACAGAAATGAGTCATTCATATCAGTTATATCGATTCATGTAAATGGTCTCAACTCACCAATAAAACGAATCAGACTGGCAGAGTGGGTCAAGAAACAAAATCCAACAATATGCTGTGTATAAGAAACACATTTAAGTCAAAAGAAAACTCACAGACTAAAAACCAAAGGATGGAAAACAATACTTCATGCAACAGGAACCCAGGAAAAAGCATGGGTAGCGATTATATTTGCAGACAATGTGAACTTCAACCTGAGAATGATCAAAAGAGACAAAGAAGCTCACTACACACTTGTTAGGGGGAAACTTCAAGAGGAAGAGATTGCAATCATAAATATATATACACCAAATATGGGAGCACCCAACTATGTAAGACAAATTTTAATAGACATGAAAAACCAAATAAACAATCATACAGTTCTAATGGGGGACCTTAATACCCCAGTGTCACAAAGAGACAGATCAACCAAACAAAAAATCAGCAAAGAAATAACAGAACTGAATCAAACTTGTGAACAAATGGACCTAGTGGATGTGTACCAAGTGTACCACCCATCAACATAAGAATATACATCTTTCTCAGGTGCACATGTGTCGTTCTCCAAAATAGATCATATACTAGTGCACAGAACATGGTTAAGGAAATACAAAGAAACTGAAATAATTCCATCCACAATATCTGACAATAACGCAATAAAATTGGAAATTAATGAAAAAAATGCCACAAGAATCCTATAAAAACATGGAAATTAAATACTACTCTCCTAAACAATCAATGGGTCAGAGAACAATTTAAAGAACAAATTAAACAATACCTAGAATCGAACGAAAATGGAAATACAAATTACCGGAACCTGTGGGGCAAAATGAAAGCAGTCCTCAGAGAGAAATTTATAGCACTAAATTCCCACATCAGAAAAATGGAAAGAACACACATAAACAACTTAATGATACCCCTCAAACTTCTAGAAAAAGAAGAACGAGACAAGCCCAAAGCCCAAAGAAGGGAGGAGATTATAAAGATCACAGCAGGAATTAACACAATTGAAACTAAGAAAACAATACAAAGAATTACTGAATCAAACAGTTGGTTTTTTGAAAGAGTAAATAAAATTGATAAATCCCTAGCCAGCCTTACTAAAAAGAGAAAAGAAAGAACTCAGATCCATGTGATAAGAAATGAAAAGGGTGAAATCACTACAGACCCTGGGGAAATACAGAAGATCATTAATACCTACTTTGAAAACCTTTACACACATAGCTTCGATAAAACAGAAGAAATGAACAGATTCCTAGAAACCCATGAATTACCAAAGCTGAATCAGGAAGATATAAATCTGCTGAATAACCCAATTTCAGCTAATGAAATTGAAAATGTAATTAGAAACTTAATGACAAAGAAAAGCCTAGATCCTGATGAATTCACTGCTGAATTCTACAAAAAATTTAGGGAACACTTAATGCCAACACTTCTCAAAGTCTTCAATGAAATTGAAAGGGAAGTAAGTCTCCCTAATACATTCCTGGAAGCATGAATTACCAAAATCAGAAAAAGACCCAACCAAAAAAGAAAATTACAGGCCAATCACCCTACTGAACATAGATGTAAAAATCCTCAATAAAATACTGGCAAATAGAATACAGCAAGTTATCAGAAAGATTACATGCCATGACCAAGTGGGGTTCATCCTAGAAATGCAGGGATAGTTCAACATATGCAAAACAATAAATGTAATGCACCATATCAACAGTGCCAAGGACAAGAATCACATAATCATCCAAATAGATGCAGAAAAAGCTTTTGACAAAATTCACCACTCACTCATGATGAAAACCCTACAGAAAATTGGAACACATGGTCTCTACCTCAAACTGAAAAAAGCCATGTATCATAAACCAACAGCCAATATCTTACTAAATGGAGAAAATTGAAAACTTTCGACCTAAAATCAGGAACAAGACAAGGATATCCAATATCATCACTCCTATTCCATATAGTTCTGGAAATATTAGCCACAGCAATTAAACAAGAGAAAGAAATAAAAAGAATAAGGATAGGAAATGAAGAAGTAAAATTATCATTATTTGCAGTTGACATGATACTCTACATAGAAGACACAAAAAAATCCATTGAAAAGACTTCTAGAGGTAATAAACAAATTCAGTAATGCTGCTGGATACAAGGTCAACATTAACAAATCAATAGCATTCTGTACACAAACAACAAAGTCACTGAGAGAGAAATAAGGGAAACCACACCCTTCACTATAACATCCAAAAAAATGAAACACTTAGGAATCAATCTAACAAAGGAAGTAAAAGATCTATACAGTGAAAATTAGATTACTCTAAAGAAAGAAATCAAAAAAGATTTCAGAAAATGGAAAGATATTCCCTGTTCATAGATAGGAAGAACAAACATCATGAAAATGGCCATTCTCCCAAAATTGTTATACAGATTTAATGCAATCCCAATCAAAATACCACCTGCCTACCTCACAGAGCTAGAGAAAGCACTCCTGAAATTCATCTGGAATCAGAAAAGACCTAGAATAGCAAAGGCAATTCTGGGAATCAAAGGGAAGGCAGGAGGCATCACAATCCCCGACTTGAAACTATACTACAAAGCTACTGTGATAAAATCATCATGGTACTGGAATCAAAAAAGACCTGAAGATCAATGGAATAGATTAGAACATACAGACACAACTACAAACACACTTAGCCACCTCTTCTTTGACAAAGGGGCCAAACATGTACATTGGAAGAAAGATAGCCTCTTTAACAAATGGTGCTGGAAAAACTGGTTTTGCATATTCTGTAAACCAAAACTAGATAAGTGTCTATCACCATGCACCAAAATAAAGTCAAAACGGATCAAAGATCTAAATATTAAAACAGAGACACTAGATTTCTTGGAAGACACATTAGGCAAAAATCTTGATGACATAGAAGTAGGCAGAGGGTTCATGAACAAAAAGCTAACTGCACAGGAAATACTTCCCAGAATCAACCACTGGGATCTTATATTACTAAAAAGTTTTTGCATGTCAAAGGAAATCTCCAACATAGTGAAACGAAAACCCACGAACTGGGAAAATATCTTAGCCAACTGTCCATCACACGAAGGACTTTTATCTAAAACATATAAAGAATTTTTAAAAGTCAGACCCCTAAAATTCAAAGACCCAATCCAAAAATGAGCACCTGAGATGAATACACACTTCTTGGAGAAAGAAATACAAATGGCAAATAAATACATGAAATAATGTTCAACACCAATGGTTATTTGGGAAATGCAAATTAAAACAACACTGAGATTCCATCTCACTCCAGATAGTATGGCCAAGATTAAAAAATCAACCAATCACAAATGCTGGAGAGGATCTGGGGAAAAAAGAACACTTGTCCACTTTTGGTGGGAGTATAACTTGTGTGACCACTGTGAAGGTCAGTGTGGAGATTCTTCAAGAAGCTAGGATTAGAGATTCTATTTGATCCAGCTATCCCACTTCTGGGCATTTTCCCAGAAGAACTGAAAATATCATACCACAGAGATATTTGTGCACCCATGTTTATAGCAAACCTAATTTGTAATAGCCAAATCTTGGAAACAAGCCAAGTGCCCATTAGTCAAGGAATGGATAAAAGAATGTGGTATTTTTATATAATGGAATACTACTCAGCTATCAAGAAAGATTGCATTGAGACTTTTATAAGTAAACGGACATGACTTGAATCCCTACTCATAAGTGAGATAAATCAAACTCACATGTGTAAATGTCATATTGTCTCTCTAGTGTAGGAACCTGAAATAGTATATATGGTCCAAAATCTACAATATATTCCGTGTAAGGGCAAGAAACTGCTTAAAGACAAAAGTAATTGGGAAAGGGAAAGGAGGCAAGAAGGAAGGGAAAAGGAAAAAGACATAAATCTGTATATATGTATATGTATGATCACTAAAATGACTATACTGCTGAATGTATTAGTGATTGAGAAAGAATCTAATCATATGATTAGATCAATTTAACATGTCTAAATCTGTTCATTTAAACAACCGTGTTGAAGGTAACAATATGCAATATTGCAACCATTGTCAAGTTCCTATCATCTTATTATGTAAACCTATAACGTTACTGTTTTGGATTTGCTACTGTTGTTTGTTTGTCTCTTTTGCTTTTGTCTTTCTTTTGTGTATCTTTTTTCTCTTAAATGAAAATAAAAATCAGTCCTCCAAGACTTAAAGACCCAATCCAAAGATGGGCATCTGAAATGAACACACACTTCTTAGATGAAAAGGTACAAACAGTAGATAAATACGTGAAAAGATGTTCAACAGCACTGGTCATTGGAGACATGCAAATGAAAGTAGCACTCAGATTCCATCTCACCCCAGAAAGAAGGGCTAGTATTAAGATGTCAATGAATAACAAATGCTGGAGGGGCTGTTGACCAAAAGGAACTCTTCTCTACTGTTGGTGGGAATGCAGGCTGGTGCAACCACTGTGGAATTCAGTGTGGAGATTTCTCAAAAAGCTAGAATTGGAGGTCCCATTTGACTCAGCCATTCTCCTTCTGCATATCTTCCCAAAAGAGTTAAGAACATCCTAACATAAGGATACATGTGCATCTATGTTTATAGCTGCCCAGTTCATAATACCTAGATCTTGGAAACAGCCTAAATGCCCCTCGACTGAGGAATGGACAGAAAAGATATGGTATTTCTATATAATGGAACACTACTCAGCTATAGAATGATAAACTAGATGCTTTCTCTCTTAAATGAATGAGCACTGAAAATATACTTCTCAGTGAACTAAATATGTCACACATACATAACAATAACTTTGTTGCACTTGTGTGATGAACTGAGAGAAAATCTATGTATATAAAAAGTTAGGTAAGATAGTCAAGGAAAAATAATTTTGAATGAAAAGTAGTTTTTACAGGGTCATCTTCAGATTTCATTTTTAATGTGACATGTTTATTTGAAAATAATAGAGTGATCATAACAAAAAAGAGATAGTCATATAGCTGGTTTCTCATGATTCATTTAGATGAAAGTTTTGTGCTAATAATTTTCTGGACAATGTTTCATGTCTATAACATATACCCTAAACAACTGCTGTGAATATAACAATATGCAATGTGCTGGTTATAGTTACTCTCCCATTGTCTTATTGTGAAATTGTTTTACTTTAATTTCTTACTTTTCTTCTGTTTAAAATTTAAAAAAAGAAAAAAGAAAGAAAAGAAAATCTTATGTGTATTTGAATCCACCTCATGACTCCATTGCCTTTCGTAGATCTCTTTTCTACTGCTAACTAACACAATACATGACTGCATTTAGTATAAAATGTATTTTAATGATTAATATTCTCAGTACTGCTCATTTATCTTAAATCAACCTCATTCTTGCATGTTTATTTTAAACTAAATTAAAATGGAGCTAGTCTCATACAAATTATTTCAATATTATTTTCAATGAGCTTTCATTTAGAAAGGATTACTTAGTTAGAGGTTATAATTTTTGGATTTGACTGACACAATCAGTCTTTGAACAATTCTTTTTATGATTAGTAGTCCACATGATTTATTTATGTATCTCTGTAATTCAAAAAACATTCTTTTGGAATTTGCTTTTTGTCTCATTTTTCTAAAGTGAGATTTCTTGTTTCACAGGTATATTTTGATTGAATGTAGGTAATTTATGACTTATTTTCATTTTCAGTATTGTATGATTTCCACAGTTCACTTACCGTCCTGTAACACACCTGTTCCTTGACTTGTCTTTCTGGTGCGATTGTAGACAATTGATTCTCTCTTTTTCTGCATTATGGGTTTGCTTGGTGTTGGATTCAGTGTGCTAGTAAGAATGTTTCTAATGCTGTATCCATTTCTTCAGTGTTTTAGATATATGTTGTTTTGTTGGCATTTACTTTTATTCAGATAATCCCAAATGATCTTTATCATTTGCAAGGCTTTCACTATAACTCTCTTTTAACCATTCTAATTTTTTCCCTAATTAGTCTAGTTGAGTGTTTGTCAATTTGGTTAGTCCTCACATAATGACAATAAGAGTGAGACTGAGGAAAGGAAACTTAGAGATGGAGGCGGGGAGAGAGGCAAGTGCATTAAAGAATAAGAAACAGGGCCAAAGATGTAGCTCAGCAGCACAGTGCTTGCCTGGTATGCACAAATTTGTAAATTCAATTCTCATTCAAGGTACCAAAAAGAAAAATAAAAGCTAAAAAAGCAAATAGCTGTGCTGTGCACATGCACATTCTTCCCAATATGTTTGAAAATTCCATGTACTGGAAACATATAAAAATTTAAAAGCAACTTTTTCTGTTTTTGTTACTATTATGCAATTCACCAATTGCTACTGCTCCAATCTGACAGATGATTGTGTCTCAGATTCACAGTTAAGTTTGTAAATAATTGGGGAAATTCAGTTATATTTTTGTGACCAGTTTCCAGTTAAGTTTCTTATTTCTTATTACAAGAAGCATATTCCTTATGACTTTGGTCTTTTGACACATATAGCTATGTGTGTTATGGCCTCATTTATTGTTTTTTTTTTTGTGTGTGTGTGTGAGTGTTTCATGAATACTTATACATGAATAAACTGTCATCTGTTTTCCCTTTCTGTATTTCTCTTCTAATACTCATTCTAACCACTGACCTGTTTAAAACTATGGTATATTCAGACTTCTTTTACTTACAACTTTACCAGCATTTGAATCAAGTTTTCAATGCCTTGTACTAAAAACAGTTTTCCTCCTCTATGGATGTTAGTTCTGATGCTATGTGAAAATGCATAGGTTAAAAGATATGCTCACCAAATTCATGTATTTGTTAAGGCATGATCTTTTAAAAATACACTTTTTAATAGTCAATATCAATTTAAAAAGTACTGGGATTCAAAAAGTGGTTTAATATATGTATATATTACTCATGTTTTGATCAGATTCAGCTGCATTACTATCTTACTTTAAAGACATAAATCATTATTTTAATAAGAGAGTTTTTATGTATTTCATTTCTGCCCAAACTGGCCATTCTTTTTTGATGACTTGACCTTAAATTACAACTTTCCCCCACAGGATATATCTCTGGATATTGTGTTTTCAAAAGTTATTCTTCTGACCTCTCTGGAGTTGTATACTGTACAGTTAGAATTATGACTGAGGTCCCAGTGAGTTTAATTAAAGAAAAAACCACCTTGGAGACTCAGCAAACGAGATTCAGTGATATATGTTATTGTACAGATAAAGTGTCCACAGACCTTTACTCTAACCTCAGGGAGTGAGAGTCTATACCAGTATTCATATGATTGTTTTTATAGAAGTTGATAAACTCAAATCATGACAAAGTAGGGATTAAACTTCATCTCCAGACTTAAGTCAACCTTAAACTTAAGTACCATGTGTGAAGCCAGGCCAGTATATTTGGTTGGTATTAATAATTTCATTATTTCTCTTTTGCAGATCCAAAGCACAAATTGCAAATACATATGTGTTTCATGAATCTTTTTTCCTCACAAAATTTATTATCTTACCTCAAAATGCTTATTTAATGTTGGCTTGTATTTAGGTCAAATTTTCCAACAATGAATATTTATGGTTTCTTTGTTTATAATCATGATACAGATTTCTTGTAGCTACAGGACGTTCTTGATGTTACTTTTAAAAAACAATTTAAAAACCACATTTCTTTTCTGGAAGTTTGATGAATCAATCATTCTATAAATTTGGAAAGAATGAGAACATCTCGAGGTGCAGTGATGGACGTGTGCTCTTTTGCTCTCTGTATTTTCAGTGATGGCTTCCGAGCATGAAGCTGTTACCATAGAGGAACACGGGGAAAGTTCCAAAATCCCCAACTTGGAACAAGTGACCATCTCCTTAAGCAGGTAACTCAGGAGGGGTATTAACCAGTGAGATCCTGAATTAGGCTTTTGTACTATAGTGGCAACATAGGAAAGTACATTCTTTTCAATATTATGCATGATTTTGTTTATTAGTATTCTTCCACCATTGCTAAAATATGTGTATATTGATTCCAATCTTTAATACTCTCCTTGGATATTTTAGTATCATAAATATCCAAAGAAAATATTTTCCTCTAACATTAATATTCATTTGTGTGTGTGTGTGTGTGTGTGTGTGTGTGTGTGTGTGTATGTCTTTTTGAGTCAGTGTCTCACTATGAGGTTCAGGCTGGTCCTGAGCTGACTTTGTAGCCCAGCCTGGTCTCTAACCTGCAGCAATCCTCCTACCTCAGCCTCCCAAGTGCTGAGATTACAGGAGTGCATGACCACACCCAGCCCAACATCAGTGTTCTTACAATTTGTTTTGAAGTAAAAATTTTGGGAGATTTTTAGAATTAAGCTTTTTGCAAATCTTTTCTTAGGGTCAGCGAAATTTTCTTGTAGGAATTGCTTAGATGCTACGAACTAAAGGGTGAGGTTATCTCTGTAGAAGGTGAATGTGTGAATTCCAAGAGCTGCTAAGTCTTGACTAAGGAAGCTATTACTTCAATTCATGAGAATGGTGGGTAGATTCAAGGAAGATTCAGATGTACCACTGGACTTAACACAATGAAAAACTTTGCATAAGAAGAGCTGACAAGTGAGGTAGGGTGTGAGTTTCAAACAGATGTTGAGTCAAAGATAGAGCTTTTAAATGTGCAGAAATATTGCATAAATATGTTGACAGAATGGTGCAAAACAGGGAGAAAATTTGATGATGAAAGAAATGGAAAGTGCATTAGAGGAGCAATATTATTAAGAGTAACGGAAAGAATGAAATCTGCTGGAGCACAGTTATGAGCCATAAAGAGGGAGGAAGAAAATCCGTGTTTATGAAGGGCAAGCAGGGCATAATTTATGAAGGCAGACTGAACTAAAGGTCAACAGAGATTTAGGAGCAATTGCTAGTAGTAGGATTACCTTAAGATGGAAAGGGGCCAGTGAACATTGATCCTACTTAGTTTTTAGTCTCTGTGTGAAAATTCCCTCAGCCTCTCTATCTGCCTATCAGTATCTTTTTCTCTCTCCTTTTCTTCCCTTCTCTTTCTCTTCCTCTTCCTCTTCAACTCCCCCTTCTTTTTCTCTCTGCCTCCAGCTGTTGTGCCCTCCTGTCATTTTAACCCTTCATGTACAAACCATCAATAGCACAACTGAGGTTAAAAATCACAAACTGCAGTCATGCCTGCCTTAGGAACACAAATACACACCTGGTTTACAACGTTCATATATACTTCCATAATCCCCAGGCTCATATGGACTCACACATTTATAAGTGGATAGACACATGCAATCTTACGTTTGTTTTATACTTATGATATCCTGTCATGCCTAATTTTCTGCTTCGTATTCAATAGTAACTTGTGGAAGTTTCTCCAAGAGAACTGACATAATTATGTTTAACTCTAATGAATCATGGTTTTTCCTCTTGTGTTGATATAATCTATTCAGCAATTTCATTATTATTATTCACCATGAATTGTACACTTTAGAATTGTGATCAAAATAACACAAAAAAGCACATTGTGCATATGTCCTTATCTACTAGGGCTTTAATTTCCATGCAATAGATTTTAAAAATGTAGTTCTAACGAATGGGATAAGTATTTTTACTTCAATAAAGATTGTCACAGTCTCTTCCAAAAGTTATAAAATTCAAAGTGGAGAAAATACCATTCTAAATTTAACCAATCATGTTTAAAGTTTTATCACATTTGAAGTCTAGTGTCTATGAAACGATGTTTGTATGGGTTTTTATTTTTTGTCATTTTCTCCTTTCAGAAGAATGGCAGCATCCTATGTTTATTGATCATATGGACATAGTTTTTCTTTCATTGCCTGCTTATATCATCTATCTACTTTGCTATTGGTTTCTATTTTATTAATTTCTTAAAAGCTTTTGTATATTTTAGATAGTAATTTTTATGTTCTCTAAGATGTAATTTCATTCTCCAAATACATTTGTCTATATTTAGGGCATATATTTAGTTTAGGCATATTCCTAACTGTTAAAAACAAACTGAAAGCATCAATGTGTCTGTTTGAGATATCAACTACTAACTGAGAAAACTTTTGTGTCACAGGAATGTAGAAGCTCACCTCCCTTTTAGTACTTTGACGTAAATATACAGTACATCTTGTTTTTAACATTAAATCTAATTGATCTTTTTTGTATATACAGTTATTTATACGTGCCAATATTTTAATTTCCTAATATAATGCTAGCTTAGTAGACTTACTTTTCTTTCATAAACAGTCCATGCCCTCATGTCTCTAATTACTTATTTCCAACATGATTCCTCTAGAAAATGGCAAGGTACTTCCATCAAAATTGCATTTTATTATCTCTGACAGTACTGGAACTTAATAAATGACAGTATCTATAAATGAAATGGATAAACAAATTATCCTAAAATTCGACTTGCAGATAATTTTGTTCTGAGCATTGACACAAGGGCACACAGAAGGACGTATGGAGCAAAGGAAAAATGTGACAGAGTTTGTGCTCTTGGGGCTCACACAGAGCCCCCAGGATCAGAAAATATTATTTGCTGTGTTCTTGCTGATCTACATGGTGACAATAGCAGGCAACCTACTCATTATCATGACTGTGGTGCTCAGCTCAGCCTTGGATGCACCGATGTTTATTTTTCTTGGCTACTTATCATTTCTGGATGCCATTTATTCCACTACAGTTACCCCAAATATGATTAAAAATTTACTCTCTGAGAAGACAACCATTTCCTTCAAAGCTTGCATGACACAGCTTTTTGTAGGTCACTTATTTGGGGGTGTTGACATAATACTCCTGGTTGTCATGGCTTATGACCGCTATGTGGCCATCTGCAAACCCCTGTATTATCTAACCATCATGAACCAACAGCGCTGTGCTCTGCTGTTGCTGCTGACCTGGGTTGGAGGTTTTATGCATGCTGCACCACATGTTCTTTTTGTTTATAACCTTCCGTTCTGTGGGCCCAATGTCATTGACCATTTTTGCTGTGACATGTACCCCTTAATAAAACTCGCATGCACAGACACCTATGTTGTCAGCCTCACTGTCCTGGCCAATGATGGGGTGATCTCTGTGGCCATCTTTACAATCTTGCTCATCTCCTACGGGATCATTCTGCACTCCCTGAAGAACCTGAGTCAGGAAGGGAGGCGCAAGGCCTTATCCACCTGTGGCTCCCACATCACGGTGGTCATCCTCTTCTTTGTTCCTTGCACTTTTATTTATGTGAGACCTCCCACTACCTTGCCTATTGATAAATCCTTCACTGTGTTTTACACAGTTGTCACTCCTATGCTGAACCCTCTTATCTATACTCTGAGAAATGCAGAGATGAAAAGCGCCATGAAGAAGCTCTGGACTAGAAATCAAAATAGAGGCTGTTTCACTTATGTTCAGTGAAAAGTTGGCTCTTCCAGGAAAGTCTTGTGGGATTATTTCAATATGCTGAAATTAGTTTCTTCAAGTTTAATAACTGAAGAATAGAAATCATATTATGCGAATTCTTGTAAAAATGCATATATATTTTTAAAAACATTAGAATTTGTTAGGAAAATATATATTCTTTTTCTGCGAAATATTTCTTTTGAGTTGTGCCATAAGTAAAGCCATAAACTCATTTTACTTAATGAGAGTTTTTTGATGATTGTTATAAACAAGGTCACTTTTTCAGAATTATATGAGAAAAACAAAATATAAATAAAAATGAAAATAGAAGATGAATGATAGGATGTAGGGAGACAGATGTTTCTCAAATAAAAAGGGGATCAAGACTTGGAGAGAAGCCGGGCGTGGTGGTGCACGCCTTTAATCCCAGCACTGGGGAGGCTGAGGTAGGCGGAGCATTGTGAGTTCGAGGCTGACTTGGGCTACAACGCGAGTGCAAGGCCAGCCGGAGCTACATAGTGCGACCCTGCCTCAAAAAGCCAGGGCCGGGAGTTGGCTCAGTGCCTTAAGCGCCTGCCCTGGTAGGCGCGAGGTTGTGAGTTCAATCCCCGCCGCCGGGAAAAAAAAAAAAAAAAGACTTGGAGAGAGGGATCGGGCAGGGGATAAAAAAAGAATTAAGACTTTCTTTGTCTATGCACCAACTCCATTCAAAGACTGTAAGTACTATGTACCACAAACATGTATTAATAATGAGATTTTAAAAGCCTAATAAAGAAATTGCTAATGTTTGGAAAACGTTTTGCAAGAATAAAGTTATATATAAATAGAGAATTTATTTTTTTCAGAATTTTAGCAAGTAATGATCAGTCACACACATTTGAAATGTCTATCTTATACTGTTTTGTAAGGTTTTAAATACATAATTTTGTAATATTGCTTGGCATGTTATACTTGAAGAGGAATAGTACATTCTTTTTAATATAATTAGAAAGAAGCTCTAAATGTAAACAGCAAAAAAACAGTAACAATGGTGATACCAAATGACTATTTTCTATGGAATTTAGCATTTTTTGCAGTTGTTTTTCCAATAAAATATAATGCAATAGAGATAGAGAGATGATCATATTTTAAATTCATACAGGTTGCTTAATTTTAAATGCTTGGGAGTAGCCAGGCACGGTGGTGCACACCTTTAATCCCGGTACTCTAGAGGCTGAGGCAGGAGGATCATGGCAAGTTTGAGACCAACCTGGTATACAAAGGCCAGCCTGAACTGCATAGTGAGACCCTGTCTCAAAAAATAGGGCCAGGGATTTAGCTCAGTGGCCTAAGAACCTGCCTGGCAGGCGCAATCCCAGGTACCAAAAATAAATATATAAATAAATAAATAAATAAATGCTTGAGAATCATTATGTTTTTGTCACCAATTTCTAAGTGAGATCCTGATTACCATAGATACAAGTCATATGATTTAAATACTTTGAGTTAATGTGTGCTGTGGTTCACAGGTTATGTATTTTGGTGAACATTTCATGAATACTTGCAAATATGTAGGACAGTCTCATATCTGTTTTCTCTTTTTCAATTCCTGTTCTAATGCACATCATGATTGGGCTGTATGAAACCATGATGCACAAACCTTTTCATACACGTGAACTGTGGGTAGTGGCTGAAGATGGAGATTGATCTCATGTTGTGTCTAAAGCAAGGCCAGCTCTGAGAACATGGAGAGCATAAAGTGAGGCACATATAGAAACTGTTTCATCCCTGAGGTGACAAGTTGCCCATGCCAGCCAGGCAAACAAGTTGCTAAGCAGAAGGACTGAAGTTGACATGATCTTCCTAAGTGTACAAATAAACATTCTTTAGTGCTTCAGCTATTTCTTTTCTCCCATCAGGTGAGAAGTCTCCACTTGACCTCAGATTTCATCTGTTTCCATTATTTATCTATCCTCTTGCTGTTTTTCCCCTGTAACATCTAGAGCTGTGCTGGTACATGGCATATGGCACCTGAACATGGGCCAGAGTAAGAGGAAAAAATGGGTAATGGGACATTTCTCAATGTGTGTGCAAAAAGGGGAAGTAGTACATTAGTAGTGATCAATAATCATCACTGGAGTGAATCAATATTGACACCATCAGGTGTTAAACTTGGGGCCAAAACAGGTTCACTAGGGCCAAATAGAGAAATAGGTTTAAAAGAAGCTACAAAGACAACTAAGCTTGAGAAAAGCAAAAAAAAAAAAAGAGAGAGAGAGAGAAATAGGCTGAAGAGAAGTCAAAGAGGAAGAAACAAAAGGGAAAAAATGTATTGATTTTACCAGTTGTTAAACGTGGAGTAAACGAGTTCTCAAGAACCACAAATGTATATGGAACTGTTTGTTACACTCTTGATTTCTGTATTTACTTTTTGTGTGTGTGGGCTTGCATTAGGGAATGCTTCAATGGTTGTATGTTGGAATGATCACAAGGGATTTGGCTCAAAGCACTATTTTAAAATCAAGTCCCAAAAGGGAAAAAGATGACAGAACAACAGCCACCCTGATAACCTTAACTGAGCCACGAGTCACAATCCTCACTTTCTTAGTTCAGGGAAAATTTGTTACGTCATAGGCTGCAATTTCCACCCTTCATAAAATGGAGTCATCTTTCAAGTTAATTGTTCAACAATTGGACCTCGAAAATGCAAATAAGTGGTGTGAAAAGACTTCAGGAGTCCACAAAAAGTGGGCTACACTTACTAAGATGATTCAAATTCATGCAGACATGGGTTCCTCAGGTGTGCAGGGGCCTGCTATGGCAACTGCTCATTCAGATTATTCATCCACATCCTAGAGGTAAGGGAATTAATAGGGTTACTTGTTTCAGCTGTGGGGGCAGAGGTGCAAACAATGGCCCTGCCTCCCCTGTGCTGTGATATAAATCTCACTGAGCCTTTAAAAATGGGCTCAGCACTGTACGAGACACAACAGCCCTGCCAGACATTAGTGATGCTATGGCTGAGACAGCTTCCCTGAGATGGCCTGGGCCTGCTTGACAAAGCAGGTTCCTAGTGGTTGGGGTGTGTTGTGCTCCTGATTCATGGTTTGCTGATTTTGTTTTAAAAATACTCTCATAAAACACAATTTCAAATAACCAATACAATAACAGCTTATCCGTAAAACTTCTGAAGAGTCAACAACTGGCTTTCATAAGCTGGTAACTGGCTGGCTCCAGCATAGCACTGTGTCACTGTGGCTTTGTAGTAAGTCTTGGTACATGGTAATGCAAATTTTAAAATTCTGTTATTTTTCAAAATTGTTTGCTTCAGTGGTACTTGCTTCAAATTTGCAATCAATATAACTCTACCTTCATTTAGTTCTTTTTTGCTTTATTTTATCAATTTTTAGTTTTCAATACACTGATACTACTCAACTTGCTAAATTCCTTGATTTTGTTTGTTTCCTTCTAGAAGACAAAATTGTAAATTTCCATAATTAGGAGGAAGTGAAAAAGCAGCTTAGAGTAAGACTAGCAAAAAACAAATGGTACAAATAAAACTGCACCTCTACAGACTTTTAAAGTGTTATTTAACAAAGAAAAACTGCTGCTTTCTGCTCCCCCCACCACTTCTTACAGGCTCTGCCCCACCCCAATGAGCCTGGAGCTTGGCTATTTTTTAAATCACTTTCAAAATACAAAGACATACTTATTTTTATCATTTTACAACTCGAGCATCATAACACAGGTTTAGCAATCCTTAAGAACCAGTATTAAGTCTACCAACATTATATTACATTTGAACCATAACAGTTCACGCTTGTAGCTGAAATAAGCAACATCATTTCTCACACCTACCTTGTCTGGGCAAAATCCTCTTGTGTATACTTTGAGAAATGCAGAGATAAAAAATGCCATGAAGAAACTTTGAACTGGAAAAGGGAAAAAAAGTGACAGAAAACCTATCATTTTTGATGCATGAAGAGAGCTACTTCTTTCAAAGTAGTCACACCTGATTATTTCATTAAACTAAATTTTCTGACAAGTATTATAACTGCTTGTAATGGAAAATACATAACCAATATGTATTTTAAGACAATAAGAATATTTTTGTAAAACTTTCTTTAGTACAAAATGATTCTGTCAAGATTATAGTTGTATGCACCACAACTAATATACATTTATTTTCTTAAGAAAACATTTCTTGCCAGGGATACAGCTCAGTGGCACAGCACCTGCCCAGGAAGTGGTAGGTTGTGAGTTTGATCCCCAGTACCAAAAAACAAAAAGAAAGAAAGAAAAGAAATGATTTCTTCATTATTCATATATAAAAAATCCATCCCTTTTCAGAATTAATATTGCCCATAATAAATTGGAAATAGCAAAACAAGAAATAACTAATAAATACCGGGCTTCTTCTATCACAGATTAAAAAGTATTGATATATCATTTATATGTAAAATATTTGTGCTTTGTGAGATAATTTTCATAATCTTACTTATATTTCTTTGCTCTTTATGCTTGAAAAGGAATAATACTTCATTTTTAATATAATTATAAGGTATTAAATGGACAAGAAAGAAGTAAATGAATAAGGGAGATATGCCAGAATGCTTCTAAATGTTACTCTTCTTTCCAATTTGAAATTCTATGAATGCCTTAGGGGGACAAGCTTCGTTTGTGTTATGTTTTCATGCAAGTAAAGATGATCCTTCACTCCTTGTGAATGGTTTAGAATATCTGATAATAACTCTGTTGTTTTTCATTATTTTCTTAAGTGTTTAAGTTCTTCTAAGTGAGTCCAGGCTCTGCTTTTCATAAACCAATTTAACATAATCCTTAATCCATAAACTACAAATATGCTATAGAGATAGCTTTCAAGGAAGTTAGGTTTCAAGGAAGATTTTGACAATACTTGCTTCTTGGTGTTGCTTCCTCTGAAGAGTGTAGCATATGGTAGTCTAAGGCCATGGGAAAATCAATGTTTTTCATTGATAAATCATGCTATCTGAATAACTCTGTATCATTATTTTCATCCTTATAGTTATTTCAGGGAAGCCAATCATGTCATTTAAACTCTCTCCAAGCATAAACACAGAGTCACTGGATAGTATCTGTACCAGAGTTTACAAACTATGTCTTTCATTTTTGTATACGCAATCAATTTTTAAATTTGCACAGTTATATTGAATGATGAGGCAAAATGCAGAAACCACTGTGTCAGGACCTGAGCAGAGGAAAGCTGCTCACATCATGGCATCCAGGAAACAGCAAAGGGAAGAGCCAGTGAAGGAGATGCACCCTGCCAGGTCAGGACCCAGTGTCCTAAAACTTCCAAATGGGCGCCACCTCCTAAAACACATTAAACTCTGAATTCCATTGGTGAATTTGGTCCACCCAAGATGCCATCATATTCCAAAAGCCATACTTCTGAACAATGAGGCTTTGGGAGTCATGTAGATCTAAATCTAACACTATGTATGTATAACTGTGGAAAAAAATTAGCTTGATGATTAGAAATTGAACAGACCAAACCCATTATTTTCTGGTACAGATAAGATTTTAACAATTTGAAAATTAGTTACGTGAAGTTTTTTTTCAGTAACTAAGATGATACAATAGAAAAACTTTATTTTCAAGATTTACTACATTATTTATACACCTGACATAAAAAGCATGTATCTAATTAGGAAAAAAACTAAGTTTATTTTCTGGAAAAATCTAGTGATGAAAACTTCTCACAAGTAGAAGCTCTGCTCTTCAGTCTGTAATTGTACAATTGGTTTCTTCTGAAGGCCCCTTTCTTTTTACTAAAGAAACTTATCAGAGGAACTTGAGTTCTTCAATCAAATTTTATGAGCAAAGACAATATAACCAGAAAGCTTATGTGTTAGATCTAAAATATTTTCAAATTCTCCTTGGGCCCATACATGGGGCTTGGTCCAGAATGGACAGGTCCCTGGCCATAGGATCCTGAATGGTGTGTTCTTGTATTTGTGGTTGCTCCTCCCTGCTTCCTGGACGCATGGTGTCAACAAATTTCCTCTATTGCATGCTTCTGCCATGCAGTCTCTGCCTGGAATCCAACAGACCCTAAGGGAAAACTAAAGCCATAAGACAAATTAATTCTTTCCTCCTTTCACCTGTGAGTCTGAGTATTTTGTTTGAGGAATGGGAAAGCTAACTTCTACAGAGAAATGTACTCATTACTGTTACTGTACTTCACTCTTTGGTCAAAATTCTGGCAATTGGTTTTCCAGGGAAAATGAAGGGTAGAGAAACCAAAGGGTGTTATGTGCAGAGCTTATTGGACAACATTCCTCAAGAGTTCACAAGACCAGAAGACAGAGAGTAGAGACCATGCTTATGAGCTTTCAGTTGAGAGCATGATTCTATCGGAAGCTGGACTTGACAGCATCCATCTTTCTTTCTACTAATGAGTTTCTCTAGATTTTCTCCATCTTCTAAATTTTGCATGAGCTTACATGTAAAGGTGGTAGACTACTTTATCTTGCAGAGGTTAATTTCAACACAACCTGACATTCCACCTGTGATGTGAGCAATGCTGGCTACTTTGAACAAAATATATAATGAGTGACATTAATAAATGCCAGAACTGAAAGTTGTAAAAAAAATGTTGGCACCTTGGCATGAATCCAAGCTCTTATAAAACTGCTTAGATTTCAAAAGTTATTGTGTGTGAGCCATACGATGTGCACCATAGTGAGTGATGTGGAAAGTTTTGACACTCAGCTGGAAATGTGCTGGGGACTGGGGCGTGTAAGAGTGAAGTTTCTGCCCATAGTGTTCTCTGGTTGTGTTGAAAAGCTCATATTCACAGCCTCAGCATGCAAGACAAGACTCCAGTTGTGGGTCTAACATTTCCTATTCCAGATCAATAAACTGCCAACTTTAGGGACCAAACAGTTCTCTTAATTTGCAAGATTTATTGTTTTGATTGTCTTTGCTCTAACTTCTCAAGGCCATTCTCATTTTCATGGGCTTTTGTCTCCTATGTGCCCTCCACTTCCTGAGACCTGTGAATTGTTAAAAACCCAATAAATATGGGCAATTCAGAGGAGTCTTTGTCTTAGCTGCAACGGAGTTCTGACACTCTGGACTCCCCACATACCTTATTACTTGTCTCTTTAATTTGAGCCATTTCCGTACACTTATAATAGGGGATCAGGTGGCCGGCCAAGTCCCTGATAGAAGCGGAAGGAGACTACTGGTAGCTGGGCATACAAGGAACATGTGATATCCTACAAGAAAGCTTCAAACTTTATGAAGACCGGACTCAAGGGAGAGGCCATGTGGGCAAAAACAAAAAGGTCATAGGAGCAGTGATGCCGAAATACTACAGAGATGCTATCTCAACAACATGTGCCCAGATGCTGCACGTGGGAGTACAGAACTTGATATTTTTTCTTGCTGGGTTTCAGTCTTTTTGGTCAGATTCATTTCTTCCTTTCTATTCCTATATTTTGGAATGGAAATGTTGACTCTGGACCTCTGTATGCTGCAAGCACTTTGCTTCTTTTAACAATTTTTTTCAGGGGTTTATAAATAGCAGTTTTCCGTATGTCAAAAAAAAATTTTTTGAACCTGTTCAGCAATGCCAAAATAGTTAAGACTGGCCATTTAGACATGGACTAAATATACTTAATGAAATGAACCCTTGCCCTTCAGGGATTCATGCTAACTGTTGTGATTCACCTGTGTATAGTTCCACAAAAAAGGAAAAACAAGCAAACGAAAACCCTCACATGTTGAGATATACAGCCTGGTCAGAGGGGCTGGTTCATTGTGTGTAACCTGGAGGAGTGTGTTACTCTGTTATTGTATTATTAATTTGTTACAACATTAGGAACAAATTCAAGTCAAGCAGTCTGTCTTGAACAGCTTTTATCCTATGAACAATACCAAAAACATAAAGACATGTGTTTTCCATGGAAATTTTTTAATGGTTCTCTGATTTTGTCTGTGACCCAATGACTAGTCATGAGTGTATAATTTAATCTCCAGTGTGTTTGTATAGTTTTTGTGATTTCTTTTACTATTCATTTCTAATCTTATTTCCCTTTGATCCAATTGTATACAAAGGATAATATTTCAATTTTTGGTATTTATTTAAACATGTTTATTGCCTAAGATATGTTCTGTTTGGAGAAAGTTTCATGTTCTTCTGAGAAATGTGTATTGTATTCTTAGATGAAACAACTGTAGATATCTGTGAAATACAGTCGTTGGATACTATGCTTCATTTATATTTTTATTTAAGAGAAAGAAAAGACATATATAAGAAAGACAAAAAGCAAAAGAGACAAACAAATGACTAGAGTAAATACACAACAATAACATTACAGGTTTAAAAAACAGGATGATAGAAACTTGACAATGGTTGCAATATTGCATATCGTTATCTTCAAAATGACTGTTTACATTAACAGATATAGACATGTAAAATTGATCTAATCATATGAGTAGTAATTGTTCTTTATCAATAACGAATACATTCAGCAGTGTGTTCGATTTAGTTATCTTACATATACATATATAAAGATGTACATCTTTTCCTTTTCCCTTCCCTCTTTCCTCCTTTTCCCTTCCCAATTACTTTTGCTCTTGAGCTGTTTTTTTACCCTTACATAGTATTTATTATAGATTTTGGATCATATGTACTTTTTCCATTTCTTATACTAGGGAGACTATCGTGGACCCGGCCTAGATCCCCAATCTTCCGAACGAGTGTACAGCGAGGGCTTAAATAAATGAGACAATTTGTATGATTTTAGGGCTCCAGGAGGATCAAAGCCCCTGTAGAGTTCTTGACTCTGCAGCTATCACGAGGGATAAGACAAAGAGTTTCTCTGGATCACCCGTATATATTTTCAAATAGACAAAGAGAGGGGAAACTGAGGGAGGTGCTGAGGGTGGTGCCGGAACTGAGCAGGACTTGGGACATCAAGGACATCTCCAAGGAAGAAGGAATGCCAGGAATGAAGAACTGTTATCTCCAAAATGGCCTTTTGTGATGGGACTGTGATGCCCTGCAGAGTAGGAATCTTGCAGGGGAGTCTCTATTAACATAGTTGATTATGGAGCCAATATGTCCTCATCTGCAGCCTTTTTTACCTTGCCTTTTGAGGTATCACTGACCTCATTGGCCACTACAGGCCTCGATCAGGACCAGTGATTCATAGAATTTCCTTACTATGAATCAGCTCCCATCGCCAGGCAAGGGGCCTAGGCCTAGGACAGGCTCACAGATAAATAAAATGCCAA
>RJWM01005856.1:0-88266 GCA_004363535.1 Dasyprocta punctata | reverse complement strand
CAATGCTAATCTGCTGTGAACTTTGGAGCCTGAGATTCCCTCTCTCTGGGTGCAGATGGTCACATCTGTCCTCGGATCACAGGGCCCGTCAGTGGAACACAGCAGGCAAAGAGCCTGCTTCTGAGAGGTTCCTTGGAAGCTGAGAAGAAGCTACCAAAGATGACAAATTGTAATAAATGCTATGAAGAAAGCAAATGAGATCACTCCATCTCATGACAGAGGATGTATAATGGATAGTGAAGGCAATCCAGGAAGTTAACATTTAATCTGAAATGACAAAAGAGAGTGCAAAGGCGTGATATACACACACACGCATGCACACACACACACACACACACACACACCTTTCACAACTCCTTCATCAATCAACCAGAGGGTAATACAAGATATACCAAGGGATGAAGAAAAGTAAAATCTCATGGCCTTGTTTCTGTCGATGTCTAGAGATCATGTCTTCCTTTTCTCGTAGGAAAAAGTCTTTTCCTACCTGTCCTCCACATAAATGCATTGGCAAATTCTTTGAGAATGGTCTATGGAGAAATTAAAATCTGACCCCCATGTGACTTTGGTCCTTGGCATAAATGAGAGGACAACTGTGCACGTGTCATGCAGGTGAGCTTGAGCTGGCAGCTGTAGCTCTGTCACTGACCCCTAGGCAGAGAGCACTGAGTGGGTAATATACGTGAAAGCCCTTTGCAAATTGCCGAGTCCTACTTTTACCATCTGCCCTGAACTTGCTAGAGAACACCGTCGCCACAGATAACTGCATCCTTCCAAGGTTAGGTTGCACTTGCATTGATGAGCTGGGTGCATTTGCTGAGCTATAGGAATAACAACCTCTCCATCTCCTCAGGGGCTTCCTGCAGCCTGATTATTTAGAGTTGCCTCTAGATGAATAAGTTCTGAGAATTATAGAAGAAGCCACATGGGCTCTCAGACTAAAGAAGCCACTGCCAGATCAGAAAAGAGGTAAGTTCTGCCCAGGTCTGACAGAAGCTTCACTTAGGGTCAAGGTTGTGAGAATATTCATCATCTGTGTATAATAGAGTGATGAAATAAACATACCCTCTTCACATGAATATACCATTTTGTTGATATGCCGCTAACACATGCCCACTTTTTATTTAATTTGTTCTGTATAAGGGCTCCCTAAGTTAGGAATTACCATTTTTTTTCTGCAGATAAGTAAACAGATCAGAGCTCTCCTATAAAGTAGCCAGCAAAGGCACAACACAAGTACCTCCTCTCTCTATAGCCGTCTGTGTTTTGGAGAATCTGGAAGTCTCAGGAAATAATAGAAAAGCCATACATTGCAATCTGAGTATTCTAGGTCCAGCCAAGGATTTCTGAATCTGTTGACTCTTCAGAGTTTTAACCTTTTTCCTTTATGCTGCTTGTGTTTTAACAGAACAAGTCTCTGTCCTGGGATTTGTCACTGGCTTCTCACGTAGCTGGGGCTGCACACCCTAGCCTCTCAGTCAGGCCAGAATGTGTCCACAGTCCACGCCCCAGGTGATGGCTTCTGAATGTGTCCTACAGAATGTACACTCTGAAAGGGGCTTGTGTGGGAGTTCTGTCTTAGTCGTGAAACGCATTAGCCTATCCATTCTGAGTCCAAGGTCTCTTGTGACCCGAGGGGGCGGCGCTGAGCCTGGGTGGATGTATAGGTCACATGCGTGTGTAGATGGATGTGAAGGTTGTGCGCATACCCAGGCACCACGTTCCTGGGAAAGGGGAGATTTTTGTGTCTGCAGGGTGCTGTGAAGAGCTGTATCTCACAGTCACCTCATAGCTGTATCATTCCATTTCCTGCAATCCAGAACATGCAAAGAACATTTAGGGAGCACTGCCGTCACTCAGGCTCCTCCGCCTCCTCCCACGGCTTGATAGTTTGTTGTAAGTTTAGTATTGAGCCCCCTTCTGTCTGCACAGCTCATTAGATGGGAGAAACTGCTTTTTAAAGTAGCAAATGACAAATTTCCCTCACTGTGCAGGTGCCAAAGGAACAGGTCAACGCAGGTTGCTCCTGTTTAGAGTAATCACAGTACACACGCGCTCCGTGCTGACCTGTCACTTATCAACAGCAACCGAACCAGGCGTTATTTAATCGTGTAACCGAGCGCCCGCCACCTTGGCTGCCCACAGAAACATGACGATCCGGTCCTTTAACAAATATCTGAAGATTTCAGCTGCCAACAGATATCGATCGATTTCAGAGCTCCTTCCTGAAATCAATACCAGCACGCAGCCGGGACTGCAGGCTCAGGGAAGGAGGGACTTGGTGGTCTGAAGCTCCTGAACAGTCAGCTTGCTTCAGCCTGGGCATCTGGCTGTGGCATGAGCCCACCTCAGCCACCTTGGGTGCTTGTCCCAGGTGCTGTTTGCTTAGAGAACTCAGAGAGGCTGCCGGGGGCTCCATATCCATGAACAAAGGAAAAGCTTCCACCGGGCCCTGCATTTATCTTCATCTTTCTTGTCACCTAAGCAATTTTAAGTCAATGATGTTTAATGAGATCCACACCGTTCAGATAGACTTCATGCTGTGACCCAGCGAGATGACACCAATTTAGCCTTACTAAAACATACCTCCCGATTTTTTAAAAAGTACTTCATGCCACATAAATTAGACTGCCATTGAGATAATTGGATCCTTGTGGCTCTTAATTTTTCACAGATACACTATTTTGAAAATAAATCATGAATCATCATCTTTGAATGTTAAACTTCATTTACATTGAATATGCATCTCTACTTCAGAGCACGCATCCTGCATGGGCATGTCTTTATCAGATAATTGACAGAGATAGAACCTCCCTTCATTGTCATCTAAACCAAATTCTAAAGTACCCACATCCATCCAATGAAATTCCAGTCCTTTGACGTTTTGTCAATCATATTTTCAAAAATGGATATGTCCAAATATTCATTGCATTTATAATTGGTTGAAACTACTGCTTCATACAGTTTTATTTTTTTCCTGGGCATCACAAGAGTACGTTCCAAATTTGCACTGAGGCTGTGTGAATTTTGAATAGATGGAAAATCTCAATGACCATTCTGTACAAATGAATAGGCTCCTCTGATGTATAAAGAATGCAATTGCATGTTTCAATAAAGAATAAAAATGTGCTTTTCTTTTTCAGAACGATCTCTCACCACCTTTTTTGTTTTGCTTGTAGGTAGAATAAACATCAGCACAAAGCGAGCAGCAGAAACGCGTTCCTGCCTAGCACTTGGTTTTAGAATGCTAATGTACACTCCGCCACACTGTTGCGCCACACCTGAGCTGTCAAGTAGAAAGTATCAGGATCACAGGCGATTCTAAATGGCCAGCTAACCAAGAGTGTGGCTTGATAGTAAAATAAAACAGTGTACTGGATGTCAAGTCAGGATACATCACTCCACATTCCTTTCCTCTGCTTGCCACAACAGCACCACCTCCGTCATTTTTCCGCAGGCTGATGGATACATTTGATAAATACAGCATGAATGCGTTTTGCAATTACCAAATGTTAAATAAAATACAATGTATTGGCAAGTGGAGGCCAGGGACTGAGAAAGCGATAGCACAAAAGGGAGGCGTGGACCAGTTGAAGGTTTTCCAGGTCTTCCTGGCATCCTCCTGGGTGAAGGTAAAACTCCTCCACAGGCTCTTTTGAAGAATTTTAGTTATTAGCGAGAAAAATAAGGAGCCATATTCAAAAGGCAGCTCCAGAATCCCCAACTGATGACAACGCTTTGCCTCCGTCGGCTTTCAGTAAGCCGCTGGTCTTTGTGGGCTTCCGATCCCTCAGCACATGAATTTAGGTCTGGACTTCCAGGGGCTGAAGCAGGCACTCGGAAGGACCTGGTTCACCCCAGGTGGCTCCTGTGGCCCATTGTGTCTGCCACCAACCTGTGCCCACTGTACCTACTGTATCCAGGTTTCACACATTGTAAGAAGCACAAGAAACTCCCAGGAGTGATGAGGAAATGCACATGACATTTATCACATCTGGACAGGGCCCAGGCTCTCATGCTCTTCAAGCACTCCCTGGTAATGTGGTGCTGCTGGTCAGGCCTACAGCTGTAGAGTGAAGCTCTATATAAAAAATGTCTCTGAGTCTGTGGGGAAAATGGAATAGTGTAGCGATCCATACAAGTCTTCATTTGCAAGTCTGCCACACTCTTGAGGCTTTTTATTTTTTTATTTTTGGGGTACTGGGAATCGAACTCAGGACCTTGCACTCACCAGACACTCTGTGAGGCTTGAAGTGAAAAGTTGGTGCCATTAATGCAGAACAGCAGCCACGGCAAATGGCATCCTAAGGACGTGAATAGAAGGGAAGCCGTGCTACTGCCTACACCTGATTTCTTGATTGTGAGAGAAGGCAGATTCGCAGCCTATGTCCCAGGCATGTGCGGGACGGCAAGCCGGTCATTTCCGTGGTCACTGGGCATCACCACGGCTGCCTCCTGTGAACCAGACAGGTGTGCAACTCCTGTAGCTGTGAGTGAGGGCGGCTGCTCCCCATGCCTCATTAAGATCGTGATGACGGCGAGCTGTGTCCTCACATAGAATTGCTGAGGCTTTGTCATAATTCAGTCACACTGCAGAGTCACCTGGCTGTAGGTACAGTGGTCATGGAGATATGAGGACAGCTTTTCCGCTCCGGATCTTTTGCTGTCTTCTTGTCCCTTTCCTTATTAGCACTGCTCTCCTTTGCAGTGTTTCTTCTCTCTTCTTCCCTTGAGGCTGACTTGGCAACAGGAACAAGTCACTAACGGTGCATGGAGAGGACAGGGAAGAGCACTGGAGGATGCTGGGGAAAGATGTGGACTTGAATCTGTTCCAGCTGATCCTGCCCTTGGGCGGATGTCAGGTGTCTGGTGGGATGAAGGCGAGTTGACTGGAGGCCATGCTACTGCTTAATAGACTGCTACCAGTCTCCACTCTCTCTTCTTGGTTCCCTGCCATCACCTCTTTCTCAAGCCTCGCTGAGCCATTGTGGAGGACCAGCATGGATGCCTGACCTGGAGTGCCCACCACCACTGAGAGGAAGCCGGATCCATCACTCCAACATGGCTGCTAACTGGTCTGCCATGCACTGAATGCTATGTCAGAATTCAAGTCCTTATTCTTTCTTTTTCTTTTTTTTCCCCTGAGGAGATCCCTCCTTCAAGATCTCACCACGCCTGACCTTCACTAGACCTTTAGTTAAAAGGGGAATTTGTTTTCAATGCTGGTACTTGCTAGCCTGCTTCTGCTACATGGATCAGATTTGCTTTTCAAGTGCCATAGCTGGTGGTCTTCATATGTTTTCCTATTGCTTGTGTTACTCCGTGTTGTACAGTTCAGCCTGGAAACATTGCCTTTGACTCTCTGATGTTTTCAAAGGGAGGAACAAGCCCCACACTTTTTTCTTAACCTGCCACTCAGGGACAGGTTAATCTGTGATCACTGGCGAGAGCAAAGATGAGAGGCAGAGCAGGCCCCCAGTCTATTGGTACACTCATTCCCCAGAGACCACCCGAGACGCTCTGCAGCCCGGAAGCGGGGCTCCGAGCTGACCCTCATTTAGGACACAGACCGGTACAATCATACGTTGGCTGAGTTGGTCACCTTTATAGGATGGTGAGGACTCACTCTACTCCTAGAGGGACACACACTGTGCGCTGTGGACTGCGTTAGTCTGAGGGCTGGCCTGATCCGAGTTCTCCCACACCAGAGGGAGTCTGCTGCCCACTGTCCTGAGTATCAAGAAAAGCCTTTGATAAAAGCATGTAGAATATTTGACGTCTCAAAAAGGTAGCAAGGAAGTTAAGAGCCGGGGTAGGTGGAGAAGACCAGAGGGGTGGGTCTCCCCAGCCTGGCTTCTCTGCTGAGCCGCAAATGGCTCGTGGTGTGCACATGGGAGGCGGGCACAGGCACACACAGAGGCTTGGGCTGGGGGCGAAGCCCGGAGGCTGACCTGAGCGCTGTGGCTGCCGTGGCCATGGACTGTTGGTGCGGAGTGCTGATGGAGCCGGCGGGCTGCAGAGAATGATGGAGCCAAGAGGGCCGGGCGGGGGGCTGTAGTCAGGGCGTCCCAGGTCAGCTGAGAAGGCAAATCTCCCCCTGTCCACGTGCTCTGCACCTGCTGTGGCCACCTGGCTTGAGCCTGGGAGCAAATGTAGGCAGATCCAGCTCTTTTGCTTTTCTTAGTATTCCTGCTGGCAGGGAGCAGCTTAGTAGAAGTAGAGAAAGGATGGGGAGATCAGTGACTAGAACCCAGCAGAAGGCCTGGCACGTGCAGCAGCTGGTGGACATGAGTCTGGGAAGTCTGGTCTGAGTTTCAGCCATGAAAACCACATCAAATTTCAACCCCATTGCAGGCTACCTCTCGTTTGTGCTTTTCTTTTCTTTCCCAAAAGTGCTCTGGAGAAGAGCGGCTTTCTCTGCTCAGCTCTCTTTGTTGATTTCAATCATTTATTTCACTTCGTGTTGGGTATTTTCCTAAGAGTGAATCAAATAGGTATGCATGGAATTCCCAAGTTGCAGTTGGGGAGACTGAGACATGGAGAATTAGGTAACGTTGTAGAGCTGGAGCAGAGCTAGGGAGGCACAGTGGAGTCCCACAGGCTGACTCAGAATCTGTGCTATGAACCTCCTGGTACTGCGCTGTGGCTTAATGAAGGGAGGACTTGCAATGGAGGAGCACCTGAGAAAGCGTCTCTGTGGAACAAGGCACGAGTCCATGCTTCAGATGGAAAACGTGGAAAGCCCCCAAGGAGTAGTCAAGCCTGTCTCCAATGAGTTATTGACCATGTAATCAACAGAAATGCTCAACACAGGAAAAGAGATGGTAATTAGGTCTTGAATCTCTCTGAATCCCAAGGAGAGAGAATAATACAAATGCAGAAACCAAGGTTGGAGGCCACAACTTCATTTATGCTGAGCGTGTCCAGGTGGGGATCCAGAGGGGTCTCTATTCTCAACCTTTGTGTGCGCTGCTGGCTCATTGCTATTCTTTATGAAAGCAGGTCGAGCCCTGGGCTAACATAATGAAAATATTAGAAGCTACAAAGGAACATCATGTCAAGTGGCTGCTGATGAATCTGTTCTCATAACTTGATGCATACAGTGAGGCAGGGCTAACGTGATCACAAAGGTCTGCTTACCAGGCACCAGCAGCTACATGGAGAGAACAGCAGGTTGTATTAAAATCTATTTGCAAACGTCCCATGAAATCAATGTGGCACCACTTGAGTTTCCTGTTACTCAGAGCTTCTGTCCAGCAGCTCTAGACGTCATCTCATAATTGCCATGAGCTCTTGTAGCCTAGGGAGCAACAGTGGGCCCTCAGTACGTTTGCCAAATGAATCATGCTTATTGCACCATTCAAAGCGATGCTTTATTGATTGCGCCATCCTCAAGAAGTGAGAAGGGTGAGCAGGTTATTAAGCACAGCACAATATCTGAAGGAATTCCTGCCTCCCTTTAGGACTGGCTTTCAAAGTTTCCACTGCAAATAACACAGCTATTTAAACTAACAGCAAACTTGAAGACTACCTTCTTCCAGCTGGGTGAAAGCCAGCACTACGTGAGCCTGCTGAATGGATTCTTGTTTGCTTGTAGATCCGGCTCATGTTTAAAAATTAGATCCAAACAACATAACGAGGAAGAAATCCCATAGTTCTTAAAGTTCTCCAAGTTCTTGGTCCGGAGTCCCTCTCTGATGCCCAAGCTGACTCCATCCCTCGCTACCCCTGCCCATGGGGGTCCACAAGATCATGCCTGATGCTCAAGGTGCACAGTGCCCTAGGCCCAGGCCATAGACCAACACCAGTCCTGGCTGCTCAGGAAGAAGACTGCACAGCAGGCGGTGAGAAGCCGCAGCTGGATGCAGCCAGAGGCTCCCTCTGCATTTCCTGCCTGGACTCCGCCTCCTGTCAGCTCAGTGGCAGTGGTGGCATTAGATTCTCAGAGTGGTGCAAAACCTACTGTGAACTGCGTGCTCCTTATGAGAACCTAATGTAGTAATAATAAATCAAATGCACAATAAATGTAGTGTACCTGAAGCCCCAACCCTTGCAGTCCGCCTGAAAACTGTCTTCCACAAAACTGGACCCTGCAGCCAAAAAAGGCTGGGACCAGCTGCCCTAAGCGATGTGTGTGAGCATAAGATTTTATCTCATTGTACAGAAAACCTACATTTTTATCCATTGATTTGTCAATGGGCACGTGGGTTGTTTCCAAGATTCAGCTATTACAAACTGTGCCACTATAAACACAGTGTGCGTATAATGCTGTGGTTTGATGCTTGTAATTCTTTTGGGAAGTTGCCAAGAAGGGGAATGCCTGGGTCAAATGGAACCTCTAGTTTTAGTTTCCTGAGGAATCTGCACACTCATTTCTACAGTGGTTGTCCTACTCCACCATAAAGAAGGGTAACTTTGAGACATTTCTAGGTAAATGGATGCTCCTTGAGACCACGCTCTTAAGTGAAATAAATGGGACACACATGTGTATGTATCTCATTGTTTCTCTGATGAGAGAAACTGTGTAAGTGAAGACGAAAATATTTACTAGATATTATGAAATAGGAAGAAAATGTTCAAACGGAAAGGTGATTGAGGGAGGGGGTAGGGGGAAAGAAGGAAGAAAACAGAAAAAAAAACAAGGAAAAAAGAGAGAAATGCAAACAAAGCTTTTGCAAATAAGGAGGAAAAGAGGGATTGTAGGGGGATAGGGGTATGGGAAAAAAAGAGGAATTAATATATAGCATGCACAGGCACAAATTCCCTATGATGAATGTGATCATTATGTATATTTAAAATATACCAATAAGTTAGAGACTTTCCAAAAGCAAGATTTTATTTTAGCTTACTTAGAAGTCTTCAATGATTCTCACAAGCCCAGTCCAAATGCTACCTGATTTCTTATGACTCATGAGCTTTTTTACATCTGATCTAGACCTTGTTTTTTAACTATAGTTTTATTTATTTTTCCACTTAATTGTACTTTTTCTATTAGTGTTTGTTAGGCTGTAAAGCTCACAGCTCTTGTGTGGAGTTGGGGCCTGTGCTGATACCTCTCAATTCCTCTTATCCTTCCCTTTCTTTTCCTCCCTCCAGTTCTTGGTCTTTTTCTCACTTGAGAAAGACCCATCTTCTGTTTCCTCTTATCTATGTTTTATTTTGCTCTTTAGCTTGAAATTTACAGAATAAATGGGCAGATAGTATATGAAGTTTCATAAAGTCATTCTTTCCACCACAGAAGCCAGCAACAAACATGTTCCTCTATTAAGATCTTGCATTAATATGTAAACTTTTCTAAAACTAATCGAACTACATATATATGTAAACACACACACACACACACATACACATATATATTTTGGTACCAGGTATCGAACTCATGACCTCACGCTTACCTTGGCTTAGTTTAAGCCTCTGAGCTAACCCCTTTTCTCTAATCAAACAATATTGATGAATTATTATTAGTTGTAATCCATGGATTATATTAGGATTTACTCCTACGCTGTATCGTATGGGATGTATAGTGTATAATGCCAGGTGTTCACTGTCAAGTAACATACAGAGTAGTGTCACAGCCCCCCAGGGCTCTGGGCTTCAGTTACTCAGGAAACCCAAAAGAGCCTAAGCTTTCACGACATAAAAACCATGTGGTACTGAAGGTTTGGTTGACCAGTATGGGCAGAGCCCAGTTCACTTGAGAGCAAGGACTTGAGGGGCCACAGCCGAGACTCTGCAAAACCAAAACCCGTGTTAACAAGGCCGTAATAGTAAAGCTTGCTTAACCTGCATCTCGGCCATCAGTGATGGGAAGTCCAGGAGGTCCCCTCTCAGCAGGCAGCAAGAGGACTCGGTCACAGTCTATTGCCATCATGCCCTAATTTAGCACACCAAGCACTGTCTCGGAGGGGATAGCACTCATTCCATTGCCATGTTTCTCCCTGGCCCTAGAACATTTAGTGACATAAAGATGGGTCTTCATCATTTGTCTTGAGTTTTTCCAACTCACGAAACTCTGGCAAGAGGTGTGCATGGAGGATCCAATGTGCTCAGCTCCTGCTAGGGCAGCCCCGACCCCAAGCCCAAGGACCGTTCTGGCCAATGATTGCGTTTATTGATCCAAAGCCTTGGGCCGTGCACCATCAGTCTGACCTCCCTGAATATAACAGCTTTCTGGGTTTTGTGAGTCCCTCTAGTACGTTATCCAGCTTGAGCGCAGTCATGGGGACCTACCCACCCACAAAAATCTGCCAGCTTGATGATTAACTGATCTTACGAAATATGAGTAACAAAACACGAGTAGCCATGCTTTGGAACAGTGGCAGAACTTCACCTTTCCTCACGTGAGTGCAGTCTCCGACCACCTTCTGTCTGTGCTATTTGCATTGTTAGAGGGAAAGTTTCTGTCCACTACTTCAGTTACTTTATTTCTGTCTTTGCTATTTTGAAGTAGATAGTATCACCTGCTTTTAAAAATGAGGAAACAGGGCCAAGAGAAACTCAGCATCTGCCCTCAATTTCAAGGTCAGTGCATGGCTGCACCAGACACATCTGGAGCTAAATGGGTGCAACCAGGTTTTGCTTGTTTATTTCTCAACTGCAAATTAACTTTCAAAGTTTCCAGGAGTCTCTTTGATTAAAAAAAAGAAAATCAAAACAAAAAAACAAACCAAAACAACAACAACAACAAAAACTTTCCTGTCTTTCTATTAAAGGTTTATTTTGACTGAATGTGACAAGGAAGAGAAGTTTCAAATAAGGTTTGGAAGTTCACGTTTGAAGAGGTTTGTAAGGAGATAAAAATATAGGGTTTTCTGTCCCAATTAGAACTGAATGTTAGAACAAATCGGTATCAGGTCACTGTGACCTATAAAACGTGGCTCTCCTCTTCAGAGAAAGTTTTTTTGGTTGTTTTTGCTTTCTCTGAAAAGAGAGTCTCTTTATTCCAAAAACCTGGCAAGTGCAAAAAATAAAATGGAAGGGAATGCATATGCAGCCACCACAAGGCAGAAGCAGTGGCCTCACATTCTGGTCCATTTGCTCCACTTTCAGAATGAAGAAGAATTTATGATGAGGTTATCTTATTTAACAATCTTACATTGATTGTTAGAGCAGTTCTCAGCACCGGCTGAGGAGCAGTCAGATGACAAGGGTCATCTCTCTGGAGAAAACTCACACTGAGAACTAGATTCCATGGTATCGAGCACCCTGGTAAGTACAAATTGCTTGCTTAGCTGGGGAACTTTTCAGACTCTCAGGATGTCTTAAATCACTGGATTTACCTCTTCCTGAGGTTGAAGTAGATGTTTTATTAACACCTTCAAGAAAGCTCATCTGGCTGGTGCATTTCATGAACATGGGAACATCAGTCTGTGTCACTTGCCTCCCACGCCAGACTCACCCTGGTGGGGAAGGGGTCCTGGAAGGCACCTTTCTTGGTGATCTCCACAGCTCTGACTCTATCACCTTTGGCCATAAGTGTAGCAAAAAATCAAGCCAAGACTACACTAACTTGTGTTTGTTTTTATGACCCTCATAGGTTCTTCCTCCTAAAAAAATCTAGCATTATGTGTTTATTATTTAAGTACTTGCCAAAATGTGTCTAAATTTGGCCTATTTTTACTGATTTTCCTTGAAACACAGGGAACACTTGCTGCCTGAATGCTCAGATCTTTGCTACATTTCTAAACATTTTTCTGAAATTATGTTATTCTGTAATTGTGTAGCTACTTCTGATATTTTCCTTGGAAATACTATAATTTCTTAGCAAAGAATTGTTATCTTTAGCTATCTGTTTATAATACCATCTCTTCAACTTCTAGGTCAGCATTGTATGAGAACTACTTACTTTCCAATTGCTCTCTCATGCTTCCTCCTCTTTACTTCCCAGCTGTCATGCGGTGAACAGCTTCTTCCCCTGCATGCTCCCAACATGGCGCGGCTACGTGAAGCTCAATGGCAAGAGGCCAGTTGACCAGGGACTAGACCTTCTGAAGTCATGAGCCAAAGTAAGTCTTTCTTCCTTGTGAGTGGTTTATTTCATAGGTTTTGTCACAGTGATGGGAAGCTGACTAACATACCAAGCTTAATTCTATAGTAAAGATATGCTTTCTCTTATGCTAAATAAATATGGTAAATTAATCATATGGCACATCACACTAATTCTAATTCATTCTACATATATTTATGAATTACCTTTATATTCCAGAAAAACTCTATGATTTCTTGAGTGAGAAAAATAAGAAGGATAATTTACAGAGTCCATCACTTAGGAACAAAGTAGAGAAGACATGGAAACCCAGGGACCCAGGGAGGGAGGGAGGGAGGGCTGCATCTATCAGACCTTGTCTACAACAGATTCTAGGGAGTGTGAGCTGATGTTCTCCTCTGTTCAGATTTTAACTCTCTGCACTCAGAAGCTAATGCCAACTACCCATTTGATTATGTTTCATGTACCATTATGCATTTCAAACACACCGGTCATTTTAGAAATTATCTGATTATCAGGGTTAAGATCTTGTCACATTCATAACGTCCTGGCACAGTGTATGGTCTGAGAAACTTCTCCAGAATAAAAGAGTTTCCTTTCAGCCAATCCCTCCTACTCCCCATTGCTGTATCAGCCAGCTCCTAAGGAAGTTGTCTTGGTAGAGTCCATAGAGTGCAGCAAACACACCAACTCACCTGCTTTCCACATCTTCTCCCCCGGGACCTGCCTTGAGGGATTCCTGCCTTGAAGCAGCCCCTTTGTCACATCAGTGCTGCCTGACGACGATCAGAGGGTGCAACCAACTGTGAACGCCGGGTTCTGAAAGCCTCCCAGAGGGCTGCTTTGCTGTCCCAGGGGCTGAGCACTGTAGCATTCTGCACACCTTCTTCCTGTGAGGGTGTGATCAGCAGAATGACACCCCTACCCCTACAAGTCCCCACCCTGTGAATGTCCCCCGGAAAGATGCTCTGCATATGTGAGTAAACCGAGGCTCTTGTGATGAGATGACCCCAGGCTGAAGGGGAAACAGGGGCAGGAAGTCAGAGCAGAAGACTTGAGGACACGGGAGACAGCAGAAAGCAGAGAGACGGGACTGCTGCATTGAAGGTGGAGGACAGGGCCAGGAGCCAAGTGAGCAAGGGGCCTCCAGGAGCTGGAAAAAGTAAGAATTTTCGCCCCAGAACCGCCAGATTTCCACCTGCCACGTGAAGCCAGTGCTGTTTGAAGTGATTAGAGTTTGGCAGTTGGTTATCGCAGCTGGGGGAGCCGAGCAGAGCTCTTTGATTCCTTTCAGCTGAGTCAGGGCAGGCAAAGGAGGCTCCTCAGACCATCCTTGGGCATGGACATGGCCCTGGGTACCCACTATGCTTTCTGCATTGAGGGCCGTGCATTCTGTATCTCAGGGAAGAAGAGTCAGGCCTGCCCGGGTGCTGCTGTGCCCCAGTTCCCACACAATCTCCAGGATGCACCTTGACATTTGTGAATGACTGAGTAAATGTGGTCCCTCAGAAGCACTGTGTTCAAGGTATTGTGAGGTTGGTTTTGCTCTGTTTTGTTTTGTTTTTGGTGTCGGGGACGGAACCCAGTGCATTGCACACGCCAGGCAGATGCGCTAGTGCTGAGCCATACCCCCAGCCCCAGGGAAAGGTACAAGGGAGGAGTTTGGTCTCTAGGGAACCATATGACAGGTTCCCTCTTCAAAGGGCATTTCTGGGATTTTCTACAGTGTCTGGCAGGGACTGTGCCCTGGAAAAGTCCTTCTATTTAACCTTCATTCCCTTCATGGGAGAGCCAGTCTGCCTAAGAATCTGCGTTTTAACAGCCCTCCCGGGAACCCCGAAGAAGCTGGTCCCCCACCCCACCCACCAGAGCAGAATTTTACTGTCTGCAGAGTCCCTGCAGCTACAGAGCTGCCCTCTCTGAGACCTGGGACTGGCCCTGTCCTGGCAAGGGAAACAGGAATCTCTGTGCATCCTCACGGAGATACCATTTCATATTTTTCCTTTTCTTTCTTCTTTTTATTTTGTTTTTTTATTTCTGAGCACTTGAGAAAATCAGGACTGGCCTCTGACTATTTTAGAATCAAGCAAGGAAGGAGCACTGAGAGCAACGGAAGCACTGGGCTAGTGAGAGCCGGACAAGGAGAGCTCTACGGGAGCTGCCTCTGGGAAGACGCGAGGCTGAGCCCAGCCCTCCTGTTGCCATGGAAAGACAGTTTGCTTCTGGCTCATGCACTTTCTCAGCCCGGTGGCCTTCCTCCGAATCAGAGTGGGTGCCCTGTGCAGAGAACACTGTTAGAAAGTGGCCATTCTGGCTGCTTTGTTACGAGTGGAAACTCTAGCAGTGGTGGACACACAGTTCCCACCCCAAGTCCATGTGGGGAAGACCGTGCAGGACCCAGGTGGACCATCATCTTCCTTAACTCTTTCATAAGCAGAGGATATGTTGAACATTGCAAATTAGCATAGCACCCTCCCACCCCAGAACGACTACAATCAGATGTCCTTTCTCTTAAAGATACAACCTTTGCAAAAAGAGAGCTAAACACCAGATGTGTGGCAGGGATTAAATCTTTATGATAGAAGAATGATTTATGCTCCCATAAAGCCAAACAGAACCTAATTTGGTAAGATGAGACCACCAAAAATTATGTTCACAGTGAAAAACAGAAGAGAACTAATTACCCCAGTGCAGTGTTCCATTTAGGTATAATTCTACAGTCAATTAGTATTCTGTTTAATTGTACAATTAATGAACATATAAATTAAATTCATAGTTTATTTCTACCACTAAATTACTTATTTGAATTGCCTCTTTGGAAAAAAATAAGCAACTCAATGCACACATTATTAAAATGACTTGGTAATGTACATTCTGGGCACGCCTTAATTGTCAAACAATCACTCCGCTATTATGGCCGGGATGGTGTTTGTGTTATGGGGAACTGAATAATTTAATTTTCTCTTGTCAAATGAGCAGGTAATAGTTTCACTGACTAACACAGAAAATTCTCCTGGCACATTTTAAGACTTCTATCAACAGATTCCCAGCCACCCAGAGCATGCAGAAGTGGCCCTGGAGAGAGCAGTTTTGAGACAATGCAAGGGAGACAGCCAGAGAGTAGACAAGGCTGTGCCCACTCCTGGGCGGGGCCGTAGTCCCTCCAGCCCTCACTGACCATGGATAGAGAAGGAAATAGAGAAGGAAAGCAAGTCAAGCTCCAGTAGCCCTTGCACTCTCTTCAGTTCCCCCAGAAAACCTCTCCACAAGAACATCTGAAAATCCCCAGATGGGCAGGTACTCATTTACATTCATAAACAGCTCCTCCCACAGACCTTGTACCACTCTGGGCCCAGTAATCCTCCATGAGCACCGCCATATTGGAATGGCACTGGCTCTTACCCAAGCACTAAGGCATTCAGGGCAAGTGATGTCCTACTGTGAGAAGGAGGGAGTCTCTCCCCTTGGCATTGCACAGCAGGGGGAGTCTGAGGTCTTACAGGATTTAGTGAGATGGCCAAGTCCTTCAGTTACGCTGCAACTTTTCTCTTTAACCCCCAACAACCTCACTGCCTGCCCCCCATGCAGATCCAACCCCTTCTTCCCTTTCTTCTTCCAGAATAGGTCTCTCTCCAGCATGAGTCCCCTTGGGTCTCTTGAAGTACTGGTTCTGACTGAGTTGCCCTGCTAGCTCTCTAAAGTCCTATCCTGTGCTTAGGTTTATGCTGGGATGTTGAATTTATAAAATTCAATCCCTGGGGCACTATTTTGTAAAAACAAGTAGATTGAGGAGCCAGGCTGCTTGGGGTCAATCTCTGCTCTGGTGCTATCCATGCATGCACAAAGCAATCTATGATTCACTTTTATCAGTGATGCACAGATGAGAGCATCGTCCCTGGCCAGGGATGGGAGTGGGTTAGGGCACAGGTATGCAGGAGCTCTGAAGATTGCTCAGAAGTCTGCCTATTCTTATGGTGCATTTAGACTCTTGATATTACACCCAATGGTGTTGAAAAGCAGAAGTACCATTGAACCAAATGTCCAAGGTCACTAATACAAAGGAGCTATCCGGGAGGACTTTTGACTGACATGGGAAGAAAGTGGCATGCTAACTGACCTCCTGTCCATCTAGGTCTTTTGAATTCACTAGGTAAAGTCATGTGATTGGTTCGGTCTGTTCCTCCTGAGCCATCTGCTGCAAGCAGGGGTGAACTGGCTCGCACGCACTCAGTGCATCTCCAGAACAGCCAACTACAGGCTGGTGACCAGGCCTGGGAACAAACGGCTCTTCCTGAGTCTCAGATACACGAGTTGGAGTAAAGACTGCACAGGGCAAAGTGAACCACAAGGCAGACTTTACTCACAGCCATGGATCAGGGAGAGATGTGGAACTTAACTCCACAAAACAGAAGGCAGAAGGGTTTCCGAAATTTGGAGAGAGTGGAGAGGACCACAGCGGGTCGGGGAGGTATCACCGGGATGCACCAACTACCTTGAGCAATTCTGAGCTTGCAAATGTTTTGTTGTGATCGGTGCACCTGTGTTTGCTGAGTGACATCATCGAAGTGAGGTCCTATTACATGGAAACTGGGGAAAGGTGGGTACTGTCTCCCACCTTTCACAGAGAAACCTTCTGGGTCCTTCAAACACCATTTACTGAATTGTGCAATGGCCAAGAGTCTGGCAGAAGATACTGCAGAGGGACAGAAAAAGGACTACACACTTTCTAAAGTAAGTGCTCTGAGAATGGGGAAGCCAGGCTCTGATTCATTGTGAGGAAACTTCATGTGGAAAGCTTCTACAAGCCAAGGGGGACACTGGGGCTCCTGGTCAATGTTTGTGGACCTTGGGCAGCTGGCTGGTGACCTGGGGACACTGCTATTCGCTAATTCTCTTGGGTCTGCTTCATGGCCCCAAGGATGGAATTCATCTCTCAGGCAATCAATCCCCTACCCCTAAATGCCTGAGCCTTAAATTCTCAGCAATAATCTACAGCATGTGCTGGTTCCGTTCGTGTTATTAGCTGTCTCTTAATAACCTTCAGGTCAGGAGTGTTATTGATGTTCTGGCTTAATTCAAATTATAATAGGATAAATCATCTGCCATCTACAATCCTTGTTTATTGAATTTTGTATGATCCATTTAATTTAGGCCCTCCCATCTCTGCAGTTTGAACCCTATTGAAAATCCGTCTCTTTATCCTCTCATGACCTAATTTATGTTTTCTCTGTTAGCTTCTCCACCTACCTTATTGCTGCCGTAGCCTCAGAGGCTCCATAAGGCAGAAGGCGGACCTGAGAAGATTAACTTTCTGATTGCTTTATTTGGTATCCTATCAAAGCCAAGCAGATGCGCCCAGACCCATTGCAGGCTCCCTCCCCCAAGACTGAGTATGGTGTCCAGCAATGCATGCTCCTGTTGATCCAATAAACTGTTTCTGAGCATTTATTCTGTATTTTTAAAAGTGTTTTTAAAAATATGATGCTAAAAGAAAGGAACCAAGCACACAGATCATTGGCTTCCAGGAGCACAATCCTCCATCAGTCAGTGGTCTTTGGGCAGAGTGAAGTAAGTACCAGGGCAGGCTGCAAACAGGCAGAGACAATGGAGAGGGCGTGGAGGAGGACCAGGGAGAAAGGGGATGAAAGAGCACCTGGAGGCCAGAGGGAGAGAACACCTTGAAGACGAATGCGTGTGAGGTGGGGGCAAAGAAGGAGTCACCCAAAAGGCATAGAAGCAGACCCCGTCCCGAAAGCCAGGGCTGTATTTGGAAATAAAGAGATCAATGGAGATAAAAGAATGCTGGGAATGAGGGAATTTCTTGGAAGAAGATAGAGCCATGGTTTTGGAATGAAAAATGTGATTTGAGAATGGGAGTCTTCAGACAGCCGTGCTCCAAACTGACAGCAATCTGGCGGTTTCAGTGGGTGCGCGCTGCTGAGTCGCAGCGGTGGAAGAACCTCCAGCCGGAGCAAGGTGCTTTGGCCATTACAGGGTGATGGTTCCGAGCTGGCCACTGGAGGTTTGCTTGTTAATAACTGAAATCTGCAGCCTGAGCCCTGCTTGGAAACATGGGAATCCAGGAAGGGCAGTCTGGGAACTTCCTCCAGAACCTGACTTAGTGATGATGAAACCAACTGTTTGATATTTTAAGAAAGTCGATGATTCAGGTTGGTGAGGACAGAGAGGATCTGGGAACTGACATCAAATATCCCTTGTGTGTCCCCAATGAAGCCTGCGACCTCCAGTTCCAAGCTTGCAATCAATGGGACCAGGCCGTCACTGGACCAGCATTGATCTCTGCTGACTCACGCCATTTAATCACAGGCAATTAGTGTGACTGACAGCCCTAATTAAGCCCTTACCTGAGCATTTCCTTCGAGCTGCATGGTTGCAGCAAGCAGCCTGCCCTATCTTTGATCTCTTTGATTTGGTGCCTTCTCATCCAGTCGTTCCAGGCCTCATCTAAATCTCCTCATCACCTTTAATGAGCATTTCATCCCATTCCTCCTAATGATTTTAAGAAGCTGGTGCAAGGTCTTCTCTTAAAAAAACGGTTGCTATATGGTCAAGTGGGTTTCTAATCGGCAAGGAAGGAGAGCTTTCCATCAAAATCGGTAGCAGCGTGGAGCAGCCTTCGGTTCCTCAGGTTTTTTGTTTTTCTTTCAGACCCAATAATATTGGTGTTTGGCTGAAGAAGCTTTGACGGCAATCCTGCTTTTTCTACCTTTTTTAAATGAGACAGGTTTTTTTTTTTTTTTTTTTTTTTTGAGTCTTTGGAAGTTCTTATAGAAAGGGACTAATGGGATAAAATTGAAGAAAAAACTACCTAGTATTTTCAGATGTTTGAGATTTTCTGACTTCTATAATCAAAAGGCATTTTAAAAATTACTAATGGAAAACTAAGTGTTACTTAACTCCATCTGCATATTGCTGTGTCTCCAGAGATTACTTGGTGGAAACTTAATTTCCATTGCAAGGGTTGGAAGCTGGGAACTTGCTTTAAGGCCTCTGCCTTGGTGAATAAACTCATGTTTTCATCATTCCTGTGTGGGGGGGTTCCTGATTAAAGAATGCTTGTAGCCCCAGTGTTCTCCTCCCCTCCTCCACAACCCCATACTCCCTTCCCCTTCCCTCTTCTGCCTTCCACCACAGAATGATGAAACAAGAAAACCCACCAGGTGAGGGCTCCTTGACCCTGCACCTCCTGGCTCCAAAACTCGGAGAAACAAATCTGTCCTTTATCAGTTTTTCTGTCTCAGGTATTCTGTCATAGCAGCGCGCACACACACACACACACACACACACACACACAGATAAGAATGGTCGCTATGGTTTCCTGTAGTTAAAAGTTGAGATTCTGAGCAAAGTTCATAGCAATCTTAAAGATATTTCTCCATCTACTGCTAAAGTCAACGTATACTTTCTTTACTGACAATCTTTTTAGTAATAATGATATAGGGGAATGATCTCAGACCTCCAAATGATATAGGGGAATAAAACCCCCAACCTACTATATATGTCCAGTGTAAGTTCGTGTTCTCTAAAATTAAAGAATGAATTTTAGGAACAATGGAGGGTAATAGCAGAATATATTTATTGAGAGAAAGAAAGCTTTTGTCTGAGGGACAGAAGGGGTCCCGAGTGGGTTGCCAAAGACTCTATCTTTTCTAGGAACTTTTATAGAGTAAAACCGTGAGGTTAGATGGGTCCAAGATGGGGGAAAATGGGAATTTGCAAGGTGGACGTAAGGTGGGACATAACTATGGTTAACCAATAAGACTAATTGCTCAGGTAAAATTGATTCAATCAAAGACAAATGGGGAAGCGAGTCAGGTAGCAAGCGGGTTGTTTAACAGCAGGGACTCTTCCTGTAGGGGGTTGGGATGCTGACTCCTGACTTCCTCAGGGTGATAGAGAACTACTTAGAATATCAGTCCTTAGGATGTGGGTGCATTTGTTTGATCTTTTGTCTTGAGGCCTGGCGTACAGCAGGAGGTATCTGTCTCCCCCATGGTTGCAAAGTATCTGGGCTTCTGTACTGGCTCCTTGGAGGACCTAGCCCTGTCTGACTGCTATAATATTTCCGTCTAACTCAGTTGCCTGTAACAATAAGCACGGACCTATTGTACGTATCTGCTTTTAGGACAAACCAAATGTGCAAGTGGTGCGTTCCTTCCCAGAAGGTTTTGGCTGGGGTTCATTCTCTTACTTCTGGGTGACCTTGGCGCTCTGTCCTTCCTCCCGACTCTCGGCTCACTCTCCTGGACCAGCTCCAGAGCCCTGGCTTGTGGTTGATTCCTGGCAAATCTCTCCTGCCTGCACATAGCCAGGCTTTTACCCTGCATCCGAGGGCTTCCACGCACCAGTCTCATCCTACACCCTGGCCTCTTCCTGTTGTCTGCTTCTGTGCTCCCAGACAGTCTTCCCTGGGCCTCTTCTCTCCCAGCCTTGCTGATCTCATGCTAAGATCCTAAGAGCACCTCATGTGCTGGAAAGCACTAGTGCTCGTCCTCCTGTGGGGCGGGTTCTTGCTGCTATCAACAGCCCCCTGGGGCCTGCAACACGTGACCATCTTTCCCACCTCTCTCTTAAAGCAGCTGTAAACAGAATAACACCTTGAATGCGTGGAGTCCTGTCATGTTGGGCGCCCAGCTTGACCTGGATCATTCACGGAATTCAGACTACATCTCTGGGAGGTGAGAGCTATGTGCGTTCTACAGTGGCAACGCTGAGGCCAGAAAAGACCAATATGGCAAAGGTCAAGCAGTTGCTCAGAGGTGATGGCGGCTTTCTGGTGGAGGCATCCACAGGTCAGGAGTACCTCTCCACCCTGAGGGGCTGTAGCCCTGACCCGACACATACACTGGCAGTGCTCTGCTCTGTGGAACTCTAAGCAGGGATCCTCTAAGCACGTATCTTATCTATCCCCATGGGCGGGAAACCCAGGGGCAAGGCAGATGTTCTGTGCTCCCTGAGCTCTCTGTTTGCCTTCCTGAGGTCGCCTCAGGTGGTCAAAGAATTAGCAACGGCCACAGAAAGAATGAATTGACTTGTGAGCATGGAGAAGCCAGTCATCCATGTACACTGCTGTTTCCCCTCACTGCCTGGGTTTCGGGTAAAAATGAATAAAATTATCACGTTTGGGCAACAGTTTGCAAGCTTGACTTAGATTGTTTTCTTGAACGTGGCTTCCACTGCGAGCTGCTTTGAGAAAACAGGATTTCTGTGACGGCAGAGCCTCCCGGAGCCTCTGTGTTCTGCAGAATGGAGTCCCGGGCGCGCTCTGCGGGGTGCTTTGCAGCCGTGTTTGTGCTCCAACACAATAGCCAGCAACCGTGGCCTTTGGGAAAGGGTCCGGGCCAGCGTGCTGTTCGCTGCCTCTTTACCTCCTGAAACAGTTTCTATTGGGTTCGATCAATACTTTGAGGGGAGGGGACACCATGGTATCTGTTGCTTTCTTTTCTACAGGGGAGGAAATGAAGAGTAATTATTTCTCGGCAGGGGATTACTGTGTCTGCACAGGTGAAGGAGGAGACTTACTAAAGCCCCCAGATCCCGCCCTGAGCCTGCGATGGGATGATGATTCACCCCAGTTCAGGCAGCTTGATGGCAGACAATTTAGGGCCACATTCACTGAGCATGGATCAGGACCGCTGACAGTGAGTTGTCAGAGGATATCTTAAGTCAGCCAGCCAGGGACCTGGGCAGGGCACAGAGCCCTCAGTGGGAAAATATGTCGTCATCTTGCAAATGGTGTTCGCCACACAAGGACTTCCCCCAGAACTGATGTGGGTTACCATGCACATTTACTGAACACTTGCTGTGTGCCGGTTCCTGTGTGGATGGATGGCACAGGCTTAGATCAGTCTTCTCGGTAACCCGGTGAGGAAGATTGTGTGTTTCCTAGGTCAGGCTGAAAACTCTGGGGCTCTCAGAATTGGAGCAAGTTGCCTAACTCGCTTTGCACCTGAACAGCAAAGCCATGTTTGGCACCGAGGTCTTACAGACTGCAGGGCCTGCTCAGGATCACGACTGGCAGGCTTCTCTCTCTGGAAATCTGGCTTGGGAAACCTCATGCCAAGAAGCTGTTCAAGCCTGTTCAGGGACTCCCTCTCCACCCCTGCCACTGGGGCCTGCTCATCGGCACTGCCCTGTGGTGTCATCCCAAGATCTGTGCAAGCCACCATGAATATAGGAACCACCTTTGCCTTCTCCGCCTTTTGAAAATGAAGATCACTTTTTCCCGTACATGGTCATTTCTAGATGTACATTCTAAAAACCGAGATGATGAAGAAAAGCATAAAGTAAACGTCCTCTAGAATCCCACATCTACTGCTCATTTTCTTCAGCATTTTGGCAAAGCATACTCAGTTGTATTTCTCACCTTCTGCAAACAACAGCTACCCACAAATGGGTACACCCATTCCCACAGTCCCACTTGAACCCTTCCACATTCATGTAGTTGGGCCTCTTGGACAGGGTGCCACTGGAGTCTGAGTGTTCACTGGGTAACCTGTCCAAGGTATTTGTCCTTGTTAGTAAGCCACAGAGCCACACGTCACTGTGAGTTGTACAGAGCACTCATATATGTAATTATACCATCATTTATCACTCTAGCCTCTTATTTAAGGCCATTTAAGATGCCTTTTGCTCTTCACTACTACAAGGAGTTTAGATGAATGACCTCTGACCTATGTCTGTGGCATTTGTCCATAAGTTTCAAGAGAAGTTCCCCCACACTGACATTTCTGGACCAATGACGTAAATTTGTTTTTGAGTTCTGGGGACTGGACCCAGGGCCTTCGCACTGACTTTACACTGGGCTTAGATCCCCAGACTTTTTGTTGTAACAGAGCTTGCTACATTGCGAGGCTTCCCAGGCTGGGCTGGAACTTGAGATCTTGCCTCAGTCTGATAGTGTGCTAGGACTGCAGGTATGTGCCATCCTGTCAGCAGTGGCTTCTTTTGAAGAGACAGAGTAGCACTGGTTTCAGCTTGAGTTTCTGCAGAGCCGCAGTGAGTGTTGCCAACATTACAAGAAAAAATCTCGAGCCAGGCGTGGTAGGGCACGCCTTTAATCCCAGCACTCAGGAGGCTGAGGTAGGAGGAGCGTTGTGAGTTTGAGGTCCGCTTGGGCTACAATGTGAGCACAAGGCTGGCCTGAGCTACATAGTGCGACCCTGCCTCAAAAAACTAGGTCTGGGAGTTTGGCTCAGTGGCTTAAGCATGTGTCTGGCGGGTGCGAGGTTGTGAGTTTGATCCCCAGTGCCGAAAAAAAAAAAAAAAGAAAAGAAAAGAAAGAAAGAAAGAAGGAAAAAATCTCCACACGTTGCAAGTGCTTGGCTCTTCTCAGACCCATCAGAACACTTGGGCCCCAAAGCAAGTTACCAGCTCCAAATCTGGGTGAAGACAAGTGTTTACAGTGAAAAACCAGACAAGCATTTGACTAAACTAAAACTTTAAAAAAGATCAGTAAAGTGCAAGAGTGGGGCTCAGTCTAAAAGTTCAGGAGCTGCAGTCAGAGGGAGATTCCTACCTTCCTGGCAGCCCTTTCTCTAGGGACCTGCCACGTACCCACAGGACAGAGAGGGAGAATCTGGAGGCAGAGTGCATAAGACAATTAACAGCAAAATGGACCACGAGCTGTATCCTGGAACAGAAAGGGATGCTACTGGAGACAGATGAAACCTTACAAAAGCCTGGGGTCTGGCGACAGTGAAGTAACAATGTCAATGTCTTTGTCTCCTAAAAGTAGCTAGGGTCACATAATAAGAGCAGACTCTTGAAGACAGGCCTGGTGTGGATGGGGCAGGTAAGTGTATCCAGTTACAGGGAGGGCACTGAAGCACTTGGCCGATTAAACAATCCACCAAAACTATTCTGATTAACCATTACAACTTTGCACTTCCCAGGGCAAATTCCTGTAGCTTGTTCTTTGTAGTAAAGAATGTAGCAACTCTCTTCTCAGCTGCCTTCCCAAAGAGCCTTCCCCTGCACTAAGTTGTATTGGCAGGGCTTCCAATGTACATAGACAACTTCTCTCTTTCTGAATTTCTCTATCTGACTGCTGAAAAACATACACAAATGTAGGAAAACTTAGAACTGATTCCTAAAATCACAGGCACTGCTGAGGCAAAATGTTAGGAAAGATCACGGCAAAGCATTTTCATGATAAGGTGTTAGCACTGTGCTTCAGAGAGGAGAGGTTGGCCTAGAAGTTAATGTGTTCGTTTACTCAAAAGCTACCTTGGGACCCATTTTGCCGAATGTAAGACAAATAAAACTGGAGCATTCTGAAGTACTGTGGGCTTCCGACTTCTTTTTGCTCAGGAAGAATATCAAGTTCTCTCAAACTGCACTTCTAGGAGACAGCTCTGGGCCGGAGCTGTCCATCAGCAGAGCCAGGGGTGTGTGCCGAGGTAAATGGGGGATTCGGGGAGTGCTTAGCACTCGAGCATTCCACGCCCAAGACCGAAAGCCACCAAGGTGACTCGAGAAGAAATAATTTAACTGCAAATTTCAGGCAACAAATAATCAAGAATTAGTTCACCAGTGTTTAAAGCGTGTCATCAGAGGATTTTATGTCTTGATTCATTGACAATGAGTGTAATGATAATCTCTGATTTTCTAGTTAGCCATTATGAGCATTTGAAGTACCAATTTTCTGAAAGTGCGATAAGGATGAAACCATTTGGTAGTTATAATCACACTCCACGTAGAACTCTAGAAGGCATTGATATTCATCCTTAGTGGTTATCAATTTGACCTCTACTGAATGGCCCAGATTTATGGGAAACTCATTAAGGAGTCGGGGATGACTCCGGCACTCCGTCCTGTCTGATAATTGATGGCTGCACCAGGAGAGAGCTCAAGGCTCTAAAGTGAACTTACTCCAAAGCTCCTTACTTACCAGAGACTGGACGTTTGGGGTGGAATTTAAAACGCATTTTGTTTTAATCTAGAAACCAAGAGTATGTTTTAACCATTAACAAATCAGACACAATTTATCTTATATACATGTACATACATATGCATATATATTTATGTATATACACATATAAAACATGTATATATACATGTAAGTAAAAACAAATATATGGAAATTTAACAATGCATATATATGTATACATACACACAGTTAAATTTCTATGTATTCCAGGAGTTCCTGTCTTTTCTTCTTCATGTGGTATTTTGCCTCAAGATTTCATCTACTTCTTGAACTGGGGGAGAAGAAGAATGCAGACCCACTCTCAGGCATAGGCTTCCCTCCAATATCACTGAGCAAAATTCTTGAGGCCCCCAAGCACAAAACCTGGGATGGGATATGTTATGTTTGATACATTGTGTCTACTTGAGAAGTTTGGAAGTTTAACTGAGAGACTCAGCAGGGAGCCTGAGTTTTTACTTTGTAAGCATCCTCATCTTGTGCAAGAGGAAGGCAAAGAGATTTTGTGAATGCTACATCTGTCCTAGGGAGTGGGGGGTGGCCTGCATACACTACAAGGGAGGGGAAGAGGCTTGTTTTCCCCCCTCTTTTGCTCTGGCTGCTTTTGCTCTAGCTGCTGCCTGGAAGTGCTGCCCCAGTGCCATGCAAGCCTCCCTTGGGGCCAGCTGATAATGGACTGAGACCTCCACAAACCGTGAGCTAAATAAACCTTTCCTTTCCTAACTTTGGGTGTCAGGTATTTTGTGTCAGCAACAAGAGAAAAGTAACCAAGACAGGATAGGATTATTAAAGCTGCACAACTTAAAAGTATGGCAGTCCCATGAATTAGGCATCATTATTTTCACATGATGAACATGCAGCTCAGAGAGCTAAGTCTAAGTTTACTTACTATTCTTCCGTAACTAAATTTTTTTTATTTCAAAGATAGTAAAATCCAACAAAAGATAACAGAACAATCAAAACAAAGCAGTAGAACTGGCATAGAACTTCAAAGAGAGATACTATGAAAACAAAAGCTACTACACTGTATCTTGTTACTTTCAGAATAGTTGACCATTCCATCAGACACAGCAGAAACAAACCAAAAACAAAACACAATAAAACCAATAAAAGCAGGATGTGAAATAAAGAAAAGAAAAGAAAAGAAAGAAAGAAAGAAAAAAGGAAACAAAAATTAAAATTAAGCAAAACAATGAGAACAATATTGGGGCTTGAAGACAAGACAGAGGACAATCCCACATATTTGCCACACTGCACAATGTCATCTACCCAAGAAATGCTGAGACTGTGGGCCTGAGGCCTGAAAAAAAACTGACAATACAAGCATTTAGTTGCTTTATATACATAACTAAATTTTAGGATAAAAAATACAAAAATTTGTATTTAACTGCATAAACATGATTTTTTAAGGCATAAGTTTTTTAAATCTTATTTTTATTAGTACCTACTTGTAATACATAATAATTACATTTATTGTGGGGAGTTAGTGCATGTACATAACACATCATTTTTAGTTTTCCAGCCTCAGACTTATTTATTTTTAAGTATTCTTCAAGTTAATTATCATAAACACAGATTAGCAGCCAGATTTACAAACCAAAAACCATACAAAATATGTAAAACAATCATACTAAAACAAGGTACACTAAAGATAGACAATAGAGAAAAAAGAGAAAAAAATTTATTATAATCTAGCGTGGCCAATGTAAACATACAATCTTCACATAGCTGATAAAGTCAAAACAAACTTAAGGAGGACCCAGTAATTTCTAGGAGTTGTTACTGGCTAATGCTGGCAACTTCTCTTGTCTGGTAGTCACAGTGAGTGTAAAACAATGCTTGTGAATATACAAGAAAACTCACATTTACTCCCTGATCCTATTTGAGAAAGTTCTTAATGGTTAGTTTGTGTGTGTGTGTGTGTGTGTGTGTGTGTGTGTGTGTGCTAAAGAAAGTTTTCTAAAGGCTTTCAGAGGCTACATGTCATTGTCATTGTTTGGATTCCACATGGCCAACTCCTCGCCCATTTACAGCTGAAGGACACCACAGGCATCACGAGTGCATCTTCAGAGAGCCCGGCAGGTTTCTGCAGCCCCTCAATCTAAGGGGTCTCAAGGGGCGGTTCCTTGGCAGGAGTAGGAGCACTTCCCATTGGATCAGAAACTGGTGTTGAGACCCAGAAATTTCAATTTTGACAGGCGTGCTTGGTGCTTCTGACACATGCTTAAATTCGGGACTTACTGCAAGTACTGCTTCCTCCCTCCCTCCTCGAGGATGACTCCGTGACGACTGCTTTTCTCCCTGAAACGGTGACGTGTGCTCCTCCGTCCTCACTGCAGATTTGCTTTCTCTTTCCCTAAGACCCCAGGAGCAGTCCCAGGACCTCCTCGCTCTGCTGCCTCTTGCTCTTTTGGGTCAGTGTGTCAGGGTGTCTGCTTCGCTCTAGCACTGGGGTTCCTGCCTCTGAAGTGCTCCAGAGCAACATGGTACCAGTAACCCACCCGTTTTTGTCACTCCTTCAGATCCTAATGTTAAATCTACCGGTAGTGTGATTCCAATTAAAACCCAAGAAACAGACAAAATCCAAGTTTTCTTCATCTCTTATCTCCTTCCAGCCCACTCTTTTTGTTCTTCTTTATATTAATTTCCAACAGATTTGTCTATCTTTGTATTCTACCCCCTGCTTCATTCTCTGTTGAGCTGACCAAGCCTTCATCTCCACCATTCCTCAGAGCAGTCCCTGTGAGGGGCGTGGCCCACCTCCCCAGGGCTCAGCCCAGTGCTCTGTTTCCCGTCCTCCAGTACCTGACACAGCAGACATGCCTTCATTTCTTCGCTCAGTCACTCTCCCATGCTGGGGACAAAGTATTCCACAGCTACAAAGTAAGAGAGGAGAGATTTATTTTGGCTCTCGGTTTCAGAGAGTTCAGTCCTTGGTTAGTTAGCTTCAAGGCACAAATGGCATTGTAGAGGAACATAGCAGAGGACATCTCCTCAACCTATGGCAGCCAGAAAGCAGAGAAAGGAGAATCTGGGGATAAGAGCACACATCTCCAGGTCATGCCCCCAGTGCTTCCTCGTGGCACCTGCAGCTGTGAACTCACCAGTGGATTAATCCACAGATGACAGCAGGTCCCCCAGGACCTGGTCATCTTCCACAAGTCTCACTTCTCAACACATGAGACTTTGAACTCAACCCTAACACTCAGCTTCTGAGACATGAGTAGCTCTTCACTCCTCCCCCTCACTGATATCCTTCTCTGTCTCTTTGCAGTTCCGCCTCATTTCCTTAACCTCATTGCAGGCCCACCCAGGGCTCAGTGTTCAGTTGTGCTCATTCTTCTATTTCTGCTGAGTCTCTAGGGTAGTGGTGTTCAGCCTGGGCTCCACATCAGAATCCCCTGGGGAGTTTTGAAGATGTTCAGTGTGCTCCCAGATCACTTTACTGAGAAGCTCCAGAGGAGGACAGAGGCATCGATGTATTCCCAGGTGAATCACTATGTGAAGTCAAGTTGGAGAACCTGTTTCCTAAGGGACCTCTTGCAGTCTATTGGCAAGTCATCTATATGCTAATTATCTCAATCTTAGAGCTCAGAAAAGTGTCTCTCTGATACTCCAGACTCCCATTCAGCACCCATAATCACACAGTGAGTGTGTAATTCATGTGTAAGATGTTCCAAGTAAACTTTGTTCTAGTAGCCTAAAATTCTATTGCATCTTATTCATCTTAGCAAACAGAAATACCATTTTCCCAGGTCCTTAAGCCAAAGATCTTGAAGCATCCCCAACTCCAGTCTTCCTCTGACATCTCATGCCCAATCTGTGAACAACCCTATACTCCAGGCTTTATCCACAATCTGACCACATCTCACCACCTTCCCTACCACTTCCCTGGACCATGCTTCCTCTCTGCCTTGATGGTACAGCAGCTCCTTCAAGCTTGAACTTCCGCCTTTTCTCCTTGTCTTCTCTTCTCTTCCTTCTTACCCCATAAGTTAGTTCCTGTCCCATGATGACTAGTGGCATCCAGTTCCTCCAAGGATAAAACACAATAGCATTTCTTTTGGAGGGATATTCCATAACTTTTCTTATATTTATAGGCCATTTCATGCTATAGATAATCAGAGATCATCAAAACAAGTGACAGAATTGTTCTCAGTTAACAAAAATTTTATCTCTTTTTTTACAGGAAAAGAATACATTTTTAGATAGTTCTAGATCAGCATTTTCTACACTTACTTGGCCCTGAAACATTTTAAAATTGTAATATATTGATGGAACACCAAGAGGAGTTCATGAAATATAAATGCAGGCTTAGATTAAAGTAGACAGCACCAAAAAATTCTCAAAGGTGAATTAATTGCTTAAAGAAATGATAAAAATTTGATTCATATGCGCTTTTATTACAGAACAAAAAACAAATTAAAGAAATCATCTTATGTATAAGTTAAAGAGAATAAAACATCAACATAATTTTTTTACACTTTGCATTTTGGCTATAAAAGAGAACATGTTCCCAAAATGTTTTATTTAACAGTACCATTTAAGGTCTGTCTTGAAACACACACCTGCTTAAAATTAGGAATGATGCTGCTGAGTGTCATCTTATATAAGGCACAGGATCAACACAGTGTGTTTTAATAAATATATTGTACTTTAATTAGAGTTGGAGATGAACATTTTCCTTCTCTATTCATGATATGAAGATATAAAAATATCAACTATGTTTTTCACAATATTTGCAAGCAATAGAATTAAGTTAATACAAGAACCCATTTCCTTTAGATATTGTTTATTTGCCAATCTGCCTTTGATACTTTAGAAACTAAATCTGCACAAGATCCCCTTCCCTTAGAAGTTTTTACTTTAAAAACTCCTAACAATTTAAGCACCTGAAGCTTACCTGTCACTGCTGAAATTGCCCTTTTCATAAACAAGCTCTTCCAGCCTCAGGTCTATGGGGAGCCAATCTGTGCAATATAAATATTGAAAGCACATAAATGTTGAATAATGCCACAAATACAACATGAAATATTCAGACACCATACACAACCCAGAGCACTGGTCAATCAGTAGACAGCTTCCACCTAAGGGCAATTGGCACTTACTGTCTGGATTCAAGAAGATTTGATTTTGGGCATTGGGAAGTAATGAGCCAGAATGCCCAGGTCAAGATGTTCACAGTGGCTGTGTAAGGGCAAATGCCTTAAGATTTCTGTACCTTAGCTATTTTTTTCTGGAAGTGAAAGTACTGATATTCTAATAGTAGTAAATAGAAAATAAGTATATGAAAACTTACAATAGTCCTATAGAATCATTACATAATCTTTCTGGATTAAATTCTCAGGTAGTGTAGGGACAAGTATGGTTGGTGTCTTTTTACAAATATTAGTGAAGCATTCCGTCTTAGTTACTTTTCTGGATACTGAAACAAAATGCCTGACACTCAAAGTTAAAAGATGAAGGATTTATTTAGCTCACAGTTTGTAAAGGTTTAAGCCTGTAACCGTCTGGCTCCAGGGCAGGGTGGCACCTGGCAGACAGACAACACAGAAGAGAACCAGCTCTTGGCAAGCAGAAGGCAGCAAAAGCAAGCAAAGACGGGGAAGACGAGTGTCTTTCTGTCCTTATATTGTACTTGGTCTCCTGAGATTAGGGCAGCACCAATCCGATCAGTGGACTGATTCAGTAGTCACCCACCCTTAATCACAGCACCCTCAATCTCAGCATTAAAACATGAATTAATCACAAAATCTGGATTCAGCCACCTCTGGAAAAAAAAAAGCCTATGACCACGTGAGGTTTTGGGGGAGCATCTAGACATAGACCAAAACACATTACTTTTTTTTTTTTTTTTGCGGCACCAGGGATCGAACTCTCAAGCTTGCGCCTGCCAAGTAGGCGCTTAAGCCACTGAGTCAAACTCCTGGCCCTAGTTTTTTGAGGCAGGGTCCCACTATGTAGCTCAGGTCGGCCTTGTGCTCGCATTGTAGCCCAAGCCGGCCTCGAACTCACAACACTCCGCCTACTTCAGCCTCCTGAGTGCTGGGATTAAAGGCATGCACCACCATGCCCGGCTACTTTTTGTGTTTGAAGGCAAAGTCTCACTAAATTACTGAATTAGGTAGGCTGGGCTTGAATTTGACATCCTCTTACATCCATCTCCTAGAGCCCTGTAATTATAGGTGTGCTCCACCACACCTGGCTGCAAAATGTGAATTTTGGAAGTATGATCCTCTCACAGATTCAGTGCTCCATCATTATTAATACATTACATGGAGCTCCTTTGTGGGAATAATTCCCCTCACAGTTTATACAGCTGAACTTCTTTGGACTTGGCCACCATATTGAACTGAATTTCTATTTGGAACAAGTGATTGCGATGAGAGCTATTATTTATAGACTACTTTTGAACCCAGCACTGTGTCAGAGGGTTGATGAGGTTCACTACCAGTTACTCAGAGAGACACTCTTCCCTGCCTTCCCTATGGCACTAAAGGACTACAGTCAGCAAAGCATAAGCACGCTGAGAAAAAGGATAGAATGGAAAGATGGCCTTTTACAAGGCTCATTGCATTGTGGGTAGGAGGGTAGATCAATGGTGGTCTCCAGTCTAATGTTTTTGGTGGCTGATTCTGAAAGCAAGATCCTTGCAGTTGGTGGTGAAGAGACAGCACTTCCCACCCAGGGATCAGAAGAGAGGCCTCCTGGGCACCAGGGACTTCACTAAAATTCTCCAGAGAAATTCCAGGTTCTGGGGGTATCTTGGACACTTCATCCGTCCTAAATCCCTTGGGAGATCTTTTGTCATCACTTGTTATATCTACCTAATAGTCTTTGCTGAATCCTTAAAGCCAGAAAATGTGAATCCTCCCTTTCTTTTCCTCCAGTCCTTTACTAAAATATACCAACTTTAAACCAGCCTAGAACTCCTGCTAGTAAGCAACCCCACACAACCATTACAAAAGAAAAGAGACCTGCCCACCCCACATGGCTCAGGGCATTAGTAATCTAATCTTGATTTCTTCAGAAGCTGGTCATCGTTCTGCCCACCCTGCCCCTGTTCAACTCAAGGGGTCTCACTTGGGGTAGACAAAGCCAGCACTGTGGCATGACCACACAGCCAGGACTTTTGTGGTGAGGAGGGTGACTCCCACTTAAAAGGAATACCTCCAAGCTTGTTTTTAAATTTTATATTTTTCTCCTGAATACAAATATTTAGATATACAAACATCCCAAACAGTGAAAAAAGAACCCTTCACAGCGCTATCTTCGGTAGAGTACTATGAACTTTAGACTGAAATAAATTATTCGATCCGTATAACTCCATAATCCTCTTTTGAAAAATGCTGTAGGAATTTCAATGTCATATATGTCTTATCCTACATTATTTTTAGTTGCTTATGGTATAATATTTAACCACAGTATAATGCCATGTGCGATAGTACCTTGGTTTACAAATTTAATTTCTCTTACAATTTTGGGGAAGATGGCTTCATTCACGTTCATGTGGGGAAGACGGCTGTGATCATGTTTGTCAACAGATGAGTTTGGGAACAGAAACAAAATTTTGCTGAACATTTTGGGAATTGAATTGTTTACAAACAGAAGCATTCATGAGCTGGGGTATCACTGTATTTGACTAATTTCTTAGTAAATTCCTATTTCCATTCAATTATTATAAATAATAAACATCTTCTAATGTAAATCTTTGTTTCTATGTTGTATTCTACAGTTATTTCTTAGAATCTAAATTTAGAAGACAAATTTCATAGGCAAGAGGTGTGAACATTTTTAAAGAGTTGAATTTGTATTTTTAAGTGGCTCATCAATGATATATATACTTCAATTTCATAAGAGATTACAAAATGTTTTTTTCTCACCACAACCAGCTCAAATGTATTTAAGCTATAATTGTATTTATTTTACTTGTTTCATATTGACATAAATACATATGTTAATCAAAGATGAATAATAAGGGCCAGGAGTTTGGCTCAGAGGCTTAAGCGCCTGCCCTGGCAGGTGCGAGGTTGTGAGTTCGATCCCCAGTGCAGCCAAAAAAAAAAAAAGATGAATAATAGTTTTAAAATATGATATTCTTTTATGTTTTCAAATAGTAGTATTGACCCCATGCAAGTAAGCATTTTTCTACTTTTGCAAAATGAAAGCCTAGGAAAATAAAAGTAGAAGCTAATCTAAATGACAAATGAGAAAGGGGTGTAATAAGAGCCAAACTTGTTCTGAAATACATTTGTGTTTGGTTTTTCATTTTGAAATTGGTAGAGATTTTACATGTTCAAAAATATTTGCAATAAAAAATAAATCCCAAAATATATACAAGTAAAAGAGAAATGTAATTTTAAGTCAATTTGATAGCATAAAACAGAAAAATAATGAATTCAAATAACTCTTGCATATGGTTTTGTTCTACACACCAAAGTAGAAAATTCTCTAAGGGTAGTAAGAGCAACCAAGACATCTTATGTTTTACCAGACAGGTTGAGGGTTGGCAGTTGGGTGACGGTGTAGCTCTGAAATTGTTTTGAATGGATCAGGGTATTCAGAAAACAGGCAAAAACATCAGTGTTGTTTAGAAGGCGGGTTTTTACTGTGAGAGAAAGGAATGAAAAATATAAAGTGGGAAAAACTTAGGAAAAGCTTATGGTGTGCTACTCAAATTTTAAATTGTAGGTCTCAGTATGAACTCATTACCTAAGAAGCCATCTGTCCTCAACTTGTTCACTCTAAGGGCCTGGAAGCAAGGACAGCTCAGGAGCGGTGAGCACACTGGAGGCCTGCTCTTGCTTTCTAAAACCATTCAAGATAAACGTCAATGGGACAAATCCCATGACTAAGGCAAGAGAAGAACAAGGTGTGTGTCTTAGTTAGTTTGTTTTCCCTGTGAATGCCATAGACTAGGTGATTTATAAAGAATAGAGATTTACTTTCTCACCTTCCTGGAGGCTGGGAAATCCAGGAGCATGGTACTGGCATATGCTGAGGACCACATCACAGCACAGCAAGAACATCACTTGGTGAGACAGCAAGTGTGACAGAGAGGGCTAGTTTTTAAAACAGAGCCACTCCTGTCAGTGGCACTAAACCACTCACGAGGGCACCTGGTTGAACATATTCAGATCGTAGCCATGATTTAAGAACTTTTGTTTGTGCCATAAAATAGGGAGATGCTGGAGTGAGCACACTAAAGGGAAGTAGGAACTGGACCATGGGACATCCCATGTTTCAGATGAGACACAGGGAGCACCATGAAAACTATGACACAGTGAATAGCAGTGATACTTATGAGACCACTCTGATTATCTTAAAAGGAAGGAATGTAAGAAAGAGAATAAAGATCAAGGTCTTTATAGATAAATGTGGAATAACATATGCAAAAGAGATGATAGAAAAGAATAAGCAAGTCGCTATTAACTCCAATTTTTAGAAAGTAATATTTTTATTTTTGTATTAAATTATTTCACATAAAAATTGCATTTATATGATGAGCTTAAAGGTTTATCAAAACAGCTTAAAATATACAACTTTATATATTAAATATAAGTAATTTTATGTAACCAACTGTGCTTAATAAAGTCTCTCCTGAGTTATTCTTAAAAGTGAGGATATAGAGAGATAAGATATCATCCATTTGCAGTTGAGACTGCTCCACTTATTTTTTAAGTTTTAAATTATGTTTTATCTTGTCAAAAAGGACCAAATAATCTTTCTAATATTTGTATATTTTTCATTAGATTCTGTCAAGCTTAGCTCTTTGCTTTTAAGAGATTGAAATTAATGATTAATTTTTTTAGGACTGATACTATTGCTAAAAAAATTGACCACATATATAAATGAAGCTTTTAAGACATGAATTAGTAGACATGAGTATAAGTCCAAGTAATTACATGTGTGTAAAAAGATAAAACCTGACTAAACATTTCTGGCATAATTCCTTTTGCAATAGTTGATTCAGGCAAGACTTACCATGGATCCTAAAACAATTGTGTGCACAGGTTGGAAGGAAAAGGAAATCCATGGTATCAATGGTTGCTTGTGGGTTGCAAAGGGAAATTTGTCTTCACTGCAGTGGCAAACAGAAACACCAAAACACCATCTAGGATTTGGAGGATTTGGTTACTTCAATGAACACTGATCAGGATACTTTTCAGAATATCAGGCCATGATCTGTGGCAGTCTAGGGCTTATATGAGATAAGCAAGCAGGAAGTACAGAGGCAGAATGGCTTGTCAATTGGGGATAGGTTTACACAGTGTGCATCACAGTGACCAACTATCTCTAAGAGACAGAAGCAACTGGAACTGTAACAGAAGCTATCACTTGGGTGTATTGGGTGATATTATGCACCCCCAAGTCCTCATATACTTTTGATGGGGCTGAGTTTGGCACTTGTGTTCAGTTTGTTGTCTAGAGCTGGGATTGATGTGAGTGCTGCACCCACCTAGAGGTGGAGCTGAGATACAGTGTAAGGGAGGGGGGTCTTCCTCTTTCTTGCTTCTGCCTTCTCTCTCTCTCTCTGTCTCACCAGCGTGCTTTGCTATTGCAGCAGCCATGAATGGCAGCCCTGCCACACCATGCTGCCTTGGAGCCAACTGAGTATGGACTGAAACTCCCGAGAAACTGTAAGAAATAAACCTGTCCTTCCCTAATTTTGGGCATCATGTATTTTGTCTCAGCAATGAGTGAAAGTAACTAAGACAGAAGTTGGTACCAGATGAGTGGGTCATTGCTGTGACTAAACCTGACTATGTGTTTCAAGAGCCTTTGGAATTGGCTTGTGGGAAGAGTTTGGAAAGGTGTGGAGATGTCGCCTACATGCATAGAGCTGGAACAGCTTTGGCTGTTCTATATGGGAGATTCTGGTCAGAGCTCAGGAGACCAGAAGGCTGATAGGAAGCCTGCCAGTAAGGACCAGGCTCAGGAGGTTTCTGCTGGGAAGAAGGACTGCATTGGCTGTTGGACTCCACATGATGTGTGTTACGTCTTGGCAGAAAGTTTGTCTGCATTCTGCCTGTGCCCAGAGACTTTGCCTGAGACTGAGATTAAGGGCAATGGACTGATTAGTTTGGCAAAAAAATTTCCAGGCAACCTAATGTTGAAATGATGGCCTGGCTGTTGTTGGGGGCGTTTAGTCAGATTTATGTTGTGAATAAAGAGCAAGGAGCGCAGCATGGAGATTTAAAACCTGAATTTGGCTAGGTAGCTGTGGACTGTAAAGACAGAGCTGAGACCTTGATTGCTGAGAAGGAACAAAGGAATAAAAAAGATGGCCTGGGGGCATCCTAGGAAGCAGCAGACTCCACCCTTTGCAGCCTCAGGCCTCCAAAAGTAAAAGAGTTTACTTGGAGGAAAAAACTGCAGAGTGCCAAGTCCCAGACTGGCGACAAAGGCCACAGGAGGTTTCAAAATGGTCATGGCTGCACCAGGTTCCAGAAATGCAATGGCCACACCAGATTCCAGAATGGCGGCAGCATAAAGAAGCTGTTCCTCACAATCAGGTTCAGAGAGTTCAGCGATCCAGGCAGTCGACCCCTACAGCCAAGAGAGAGGAAAGTCTGGCTACTGCTCCAGCTGGCAGCAGACCTTGGTGGCATCCATGTGGTGCTGGTTTTAAGTATAAAAAAAGGCTAAGCTAGCTTTCACCTCGCCTGCAGAGAGCAATGTGTAAAGATGTAAGTGTGAAGCCAAGGAACATGGATCGTCCAAGGAAAGCTATGAAAGTTAAGACCCCTGAAAGTGCCGCAGGGGTGGAATCACTCAAGCCTTTGGTGCTTGCAACCAGATTGCTTCAGATGCTGAGCAGAGAACTCCAGGACTTAATGTTTGCCCTGCTGGATTTTGGACTTGCTTTGGTTATAATGCTTTGTATTCCCCTGTTTGTAACTTTTGGAATGTTAATGTTTATCTTGTGCCTTTATATGTTGGAAGTGTTTAACCTCATTTTCATTTGTACAGGAGATTACAGTTAAGAGTTTGTCATAGATCTTGGAGGAGATTTGGGACTTGGACTTTTCAACAGTGCTGAAACTGTTAGGACTTTGGCAAGTCTTGGGGAGGGACTAAATGTCTTTTATATTAAGAATGTACATGAGTCCTTGGGGGCCCAGGGGTGGAATGTATTGGGTGATACTATGTACCTCCAAGACCTCATATACTTTTGATGGGGCTGAGTCTGGTGCTTGTGATAGGTTTGTTGTCTAGAGCTGGGATTGATGATGTGAGTGCTGCACCTGCCCAGGGGTGGAGCTGAGATACAGTGTAAGGGAGGTGGGTCTTCCTCTTTCTTGCTTCTGCCTTCTCTCGTGCTCTCTTGCTTGCCAGCATGCGTTTCTGCTTGCAGTGGCCATGAATGGCGGCCCCACCATGCCATGCTGCCTTGGAGCCAACTGAGTATGGACTGAAACTCCCGAGAAACTGTAAGAAATAAACCTGTCCTACCCTAATTTTGGGCATTGGGTATTTTGTCTCAGCAATGAGTGAAAAGTAACTAAGACACTGGGCAATTAACATACTGAAGTATACTGGTTGGGGAGTCCATTTCCTGTCACATTTGCCTCTTCTTTTAGTTTCCCCAGCAAATCTTTGCTGGGAATATTACATGTGATCTTAGCCAAGGCCCCAGTAGGAGAAGTAAAACTAGGGTTGGCAGTGATCCTAGGATGGGCTCTAGCAAGGTCCCCAAGAATGTCTTATCACAGAATTTTTTCCTACTTGTTTTAGGAACACAACATTGCAGTAATGTTCTGTAACATTACTCTGTCAAAGCAGTGAGGGTGTTGATCAGACCTAGGAGAGTGTCCAGTGTGTCTTGGATGCTCATCAAAGCTTGGTCAAGTGATTGATTGGTTGTTTTAATTCTCTTGGGGTAACTGTCTATAGAGTTTAAGCAAAAGGCACAGCTAGCAGAAAGGGACGGGGAAGCAAGGATTGGGGTAAACAGTCTGAAAGACATAAAAATCAAGAGGAATAGGTATGGAGCCATGCTGTGAATGATGTCCTCAGACTTCAGTCATGAGAAGGCTGGTCAACCTTCAGAGTGACTGGAGCAGAGATTTGCATTTGTTGTCTCTTTAGAGTGAGGCTTGGAGGAGCTGTCTAGATAAACTTTTCAGCGGATCTAAGACTGGATTTCTGAAACTTATAGAGGTAATTAATATGTACTTTGATTATATGTGGGTGAGTTACAAGTCTGTCTTTCTTTCTTCTTTCTTTCTTTCTTTCATTCATTCATTCATTCTTAACCTTTTTAGACCTTTGTGGCCTATATCTTGTATTTAGTATTAGTTACGTCTGCTACAAATCCAGGCCCATTGTCATGGCCAATAATCAAGGGTAGGGCATATCTAGAGATGATTTTTTTTTACAGCAGGCGAATGACACAGATGCTGAAGTCTGAGCTGACTGCAGGAATACATCTGCAAGCACTTAGGCTTGAGCTTGCAGATCCAGATTTTATAGAAGCCAGCAGCTCCAAGAAATTTTCAGAGTTTCTGCCAAATACTATAGCAGAGCTTTTTTGTCTGTCCAGTAGGTGGCTTGAGTGTCATTAATCAGAAGTACTTTTTCAAACAGGAAAAATCTTTTGAACCTCCAGGAGGTTGAGCTCAGGTCAGTTGGCATTTGAGTCCAGAACTGGGTTTTTTCTACCTCAAGGCAAAGAGGAGCTGTCTGACAGGAGCCAACTGAAGTCAGAAGATGGCATTTTTAGGTCCAGGCAGGTGTATCAGCAGGCTGTCTGTGGCAGAAGACTGAGACAATGTATGCAGTGGGCAGTTGTGGTGGCATTGGCTGCTCAGAGATCTTGAACTGACTTTACAGGTAGGAGAGGTATATTTTAGCAGTTTGATAGTCTATTCTATTTGCTCATGTTGGAGTGAGGGATGATGATGGAGCTGGAAGGGACAGAGAAATGTTATGGCAACCGAGTCCAACTGAGCTGGCCTTTTGTCTCAGGATCTTTCTAGTTGAAGGGTCTTATGATAGAGACTCATAAGCAGAGGGAAGCGTATTTCAAATCTAGAACAGTCCAAAAGGGGTGTACTGGTCAGGAATCATAGAGTTCAAGGTGCTGGATGCATTGCTGATGGTATGGAGATCTTGCCCAAGGTGATTAGCGGTCTACTGGACTGATGTCTGGCTAGATGCCTGTTTGAGCTTTCTGTGACATGTGACAGCAATGGAGGCTGCAGTGAGGTGGCATGGTTGATGGTTAGGCCCAGAGGCAAGTTTTAGTGTGTCTCTCTGACAGGAGAGTTTTCAGAACTTCAGAACTGTGGTTCTCTGTCTCAGGCTGATGCAGGTGTCATCTTCCTCTTGGTTAACAGTCAGAGTTGTAAGTACAGGGTTAAGAGAGGGAGGCTGACTGGCTTGGTACAAAGGACACAATCACTTCTAACTTGAAGAGGAGGTCTCTTCCCAGAAGTGGTGTGGGGACTGGCTTATACAGGAAGTCATGTTTTGTGAGACGTCTTTTCAGGCTGAGACTTTGTGCCTGGAAGAAGGGGTAAGAGACAAGAGTCCTAGTTACTTCGGTCAAGGTAACTTTTTGACAGAGGGAACTTCCGAAGGCAGAGAGCTCTGTTCCATTGTCTACCAGGAAAGTCGCAGGTTTATCCCCAACTTTTGTAATGACTATGGTCTCTCGGGGTCCAATCTGATAGAGCTTTGTCCGTCCTATCTACTCAGGCCCAACAGAGAGCAACTCATTTGTCAGGGCCAACAGTGCAATTTTTCCTCAGTCAAAATGTAGAAATCAGAAGAAATCGTTGACTGTCATCTTAGGTGGGCATTGGATGACACCATCTGACCAGGATAGGCATAGCCATGGAGCAGAAGGTTCAGAGGGAGGCCATATATGGCCGAGTGCAGGCAATGACTAGCTGGAACCAGTTCAGTTGGTTGAAATTCTCAGGAAGAATGGGCCTCTTTTTTTCTTTGCGATGCAGGGAGCAGTTTGGTTTAATTTTTTTAACTCTGTAAAAGCCCTTTTTTCTCCAGTTAGGGACTGTGAGTTTTTACTAATGAATTCCCATCTCTGACTTGCTACATGTGTGTTCTGTACCCTTGAAGATGCAGCAACAGATGAAGGGTCAGTGCCCCTCAGAGAGGGACCATGCAGACGCCCACCAGCCACGCTCCCTGCAGGAATTTAGGTGTGACTTAGGGTTAGGGTGTGAGGCCTCTGTTATGCCATATGTAGATCACCATGGAACCACAGGTGAGGCCCAATTGACCACTGTGACCAGTACTTCCCAGTCTTGGTGCACAGATGCAGAAGCCTATTGCTTCCTTTGTCCATTCCACTCACTCACAAAATCATTCAGCAAGCACTCAGAGGTTAAACATTCCAACCTCCCTTCCCTTGAGGGTAGACTTTAAAAAAGTTGATCAATCTGTTACTCTGATTGAACTAAGCAGGACTGACAAACTGACTAACTGGGGTTCCCATGGTGGTCTTACTGGAATCAGGCAGGAAGCCAGACAAACAGACAGATTGCATCCTCCTCCCTTTGGGGTTCGATGTAAGCTGCTCAAGTGGGGAGCCAGGAATCCTTCAGACCTCCAATGGCACTTGAGAAATCTCAAGAATGTGCCTTCTCACAGGGGCCTGGAGAGGTCCTTGCTCCATCCATGAGGGCCATGACGTGTGACCAAAGATGTTGGCACAGTTTTTCTTCTTGGCTGATGCACAAGATACAGTGGCAAACAAAAACGCCAAAATGGCACCCAGGATTTGGAGGCAGATTTATTTATGTTGACAGGCACTGATCAGGATAATTTCCAGAATATCAGGCCCTGGTCTCTGGTGGTCTAGGGCTTACATGAGATAAGCAAGTAGGAAATACAGAGTACGAATGGCTTGTCAACTGGGGATTGGTTTGCACAGCGTGCATCACAGTGGCAATCATTTCTAAGAGACAGAAGCAACTGGAACTGGAATGGAAACTGTTACCTGGGCAACTAACAAACTGAAGTATACTGGCTGTTACATTACATTTCATTTTCTGTTACTTTACAGCACACAGACCTGATGGACTCAGCTTGCTGTGTGATCAAGCCTGGCTTTGCCCAATCTAGTTTGGCCCAGAGCTGTGCCTCATGATGTGATGGAAGGGAAGGAACATCGCTCCTGCAGAATTCTTGTCAGGAAGATTTACCAGAGTCAAGAGCGAAGGAGACAACTCACCAAACCCAGCATACCAGACATCCTGTCGACCCTGGATGTGGGCAGACACAGTAGGCAGGCCAATCCAGACTACGGGGCAGTCAAGAGAGTGACTGATGGCCCCGTTTGCCTGAGACTGAGGAGACCCCACCATGCAGGGATAGGAAGGAGTGGGTATGAGAAGACATGGAAGGTGGTTGAATCTGTATGGAGGTAACATAAAAATTTCTTTTATTATTACTATTATTGTTCATGCTGTTTGAAGTTTTCTGTAGTTCAACTTTTTCAAATATCAAGGAGAAAGAAAAGATTTTGTTTTGCCTTTGGTACATCAGTGAGAACAGGGATCCTTACTGAGGTACCCAGGGCTATGCACCAAGAGGGTGGAGGTCAGCGGGTGCCCCAGAGTACCCGCCAGGTGTGATCCCTGCAGGCCATCCCCTGCCCACAGCTTGCCCTCCCCACACAAGAGAGAACCACTGCAGGGAGGAAGCAGTCAGGAGCACGAGGGCACCCTGGCTGAGTCACGTGATAGCCTTTTACTCTACCAAACTGAAATGGGCTTGTGCTTTCATGTCTCTATTTTTCCATTCCATTTTATAATGGATTGGCAATTTTGAAAAGAACCAGTCCATGAAGGATTAGAAATTGAAAAACAAACAAACAAACAAACAAACAAAAACAGGAATAAAAATCTTTCTTCTCACAGATGGTTGGGAAAGCTCCAGGTTAAAGAAAAGAGCAAATGGACTGTGATCTGCTAAGTGTCTAAACTTGAATCATACTCACTTAACAAAGCCATCAAAGACTAGAGGTGAGCGAGGGGTAGGAAGGAATCCTAAAGTCCCATGACTCCCTCAGGGATGCATGCACCCAGCAGCTGTTTGCAGAGTGCCCACCACATGCCAGTTTGCATGAGGGGTGAGCAGCCCCTTCCCATGTACATGGCAGGCATTGAGAACCTCAGCAGATGTTACTGCAGCCTTCCAAGTCATCCTTGGCTAAGTGTGCGGGGTAGCATTGGCCTTGTGTCAGAGACAGGCAGTGAGGAGGGAGAAGAGACGCCTCAGTGTCCCCTTTTCCCTCGGTAGACCCAAAGATGTTGGCAAGAGACTCCATCTGCAAAGCAAGCAGACCCATGTGCTCAGGGTACACCAACAAGTGTGCTCGGTGCATTCTGGTGGCACCTCAACTGAGGCTCATGACCAGTTTCCAGCAGGACAAGATGTGAACATGGGACAAGACTAGGGATTCTCAGGGTGTTGACAGTGTCCATTGGAGCACTGGACAATGTCTGGGGAAATTTTTGGTTGTCTAGCTGGGGGCCAGGTGCTGCTGGCATCTGGTCAGTGGAGCCAGGGATGCCACTCAATACTCCACTTGCAGCAGACACCCTATAAAAGAGTTCTCTGACCTGAGTGTCCACAGTGTGGGGTGAAGGAGCCCAGCTGGGCTAAGAAAATCTGCTCTTCCATGGGTTTGAGTGACAGCTGCCAACTTGGGTATCAACTGAATACCACACAAGAACACTTCACATCACCCTTCTGAAGGATGAGACACACCTTAAGTGTTTTATTTAGAGTCCTCTTTTACCACAAAGTTTGTTCTGCAACAATGGGGTGCACTAGCTCACACAGATAATGACAAGTAATGCCATTAGTTTTACCTGATCTTCTCTTGGAATATTTACAACTGCAAATGTGATAGCAGTTGCATTTCTGTATGAATTCAGCTCAGCCTAACTGATGTCATTGTAATTCTGAGATGAAGTCTTGGACCCTCAATCAACAAGAAGCACAATAATCCTGCTACAGGGGAAGAATGCTTCACATGGCCATAAACAATGCCTGCAATCTATAAATAATCTATGCTTCCGTTCCCTGTTCAAGGTCTGGCTGTCAATTCATGAGGCAGGATAGTGCCACATGCAGTGGAATTCATATTTACTGAAGTATCGTTACTATTGATTTTAGTGTTGTATAAATATTTTTTCTTTTCTTTACCTTTATTTCTTTTTGCTCTTAGTCTGTAATGAATTAACACTTGATGTTCAGGCTGAGCAGAGAGATTCAGTATGCCTGAAAGAAGCCCATCCACGTTTTTTAGTGTAAGTTGGACAGATCCATTTTTGCAAAGACAGTCACTTAAAGTTGTACTCAAATGAAACTTAAGAACTTTCATTAGCTGTGAAAGACGATGCATACAAAAATTATGATGGAAGTCAGAGAACAGGTAAAGGATCAGAATAAAGAAATTCAAAGTACAATTTCCTGCTTTGTTCATTGTACATGTAAATTTTGTGTGCATTTCTGTGAGTGTGAACCTGCATTTTACATATTACAAGGTGTTTGGTTCTATCACTTTCCAAAATTTCACCATGGTGATGGCTAAAAATAATTTCTTGACACATTTATAACCTATTTTAAATAGCTTTTCATCGATGGAGTCAATATATAAACATTTTTAAGATTTCAATGACAAAACCTTTAGGTAAAAAGACTCAAGTGTAGCAAAGGTGGGACCTGACTAACCATGGTCTGATCAGAACTCAGACAATGAAGGGAAATAACACAGAGCAAGTGGCCCATCAGCTATGAACTCACACATTGTGAGAAAGACCAGCCACATCTGTTGACAGTTTTTGTTTCAACTTCATCTTCTCTGCTATCCACTTCTTCCCTTCTGGCACTTGGGACATTTGGTTTGGTCTTCATTGGAACTTTCTGCTGCGCCCACCCACACAAGTACCAAATTGTGCAAGAGTCCTGTCTAGTCTGCAAAGTCCAGTCTGATCAGCCTCTGAATGTCCATCACCCCATGGCACAAAGTTCTTAGATACAGAATGGCAGGGTGGTTGAAATTCACATGTTTAAATTAAATGTCAGAGTTTGAGTCTTACCTTGCCCTGTTACTAGTTCTGTGATCTAAAGGGTCAAGATGAAAACAGTGACTTCCCTTGAACACACTGTCAGGATTCGGCTAAGATCAGCGTGGGGTTGTCCTGCCACACAGTCAGGGTCTGAGAGTGCACAGCTGCTTGGCCCAGAGTCCAAGGCAGTGAATCACACACTTGACCTCCAAGATGCATCCTTAGCCACCCTTCCCTACACCACCATTCCCTCCGTGTCCTGGAAACCAATCCACCCTTTTCTTCAGGCAGCTAGTTGAAGCTGGGTTGCTATGACTTGGAATCAAAACATCTGAACTCAGTAGGCATGCCACTGCCTGGTCACAGCACAGCACAGTTTGCTAAGCTGCAGAGGCAGAGACTGTGCCTGACAGAGTCGGGGTGACAGGAGACTTCCCGCTCTCGGTGAACACATGGAGACTAAAGACGACAGGCAGTGATGTCTCTCTAGAACAATGAGCAAAATCACAGCCCACTTGTGCAGAAAAATGATTCAAATTTCACAGAAGAGAGCTTGAACTGAGCATGCTGAGGCCCTCTCCTCAAATCTCCTGGTCAGAACCCCCCTTTTCCTAGTGCTGGGCATCACACCCAGTGCCTTAAATACACTAGGTGAATGCTTCCCACAGACCTGTGTCCCAAGTAACTCTAACCCCCAGGAGGGGAGGTGGCCCAGAGAGAGATAAAAGGGCCCAGAGCAGTTTTTCCTTAAGGAAGTATAAAGATGAATAAATGATCAGTCAGTGATGACAAATGTGTTCTCTAGTACCTTTGACTGAAAGTGGCTGAGGGGTGGGATGTCCAAGGTCATTGACAGTGGGAAAAGTTACAGTGGAGAGTGGAAAGTGAGGTTAGAAATGCCCTGGGGCAGCGTCCGTCCTGCAGGAATAAGTAACTGACACCGCCGGTTGCTCATCCTCTCTGTGGCCGACTGCGGCATGAATGGCTCTGCCCGCTGCTTTGCAAAATTTAATTAACTCATTTATGTCTGTGAACAACTGTGCAAATAAGGCATCACTGTCATTCCCAGTTGACAGACAGGGCATAGAGGCTCAGAGATATTTGGTGACTTGCCCAGGATGACGAAGCTGCTAAGAGGCACAGGAAGAATTTGGATTGAAAACCTTGGCTTCCAAATTCCAGGTGTTTTCTTCCCCTTCCAAGGAACTTACTGTCTCAGGCCCAGTGCAAACTTGCATGAGACAGAAAGGAAATGGAGCTCCAGGAAGAGCTGCAAATGTCTCTGCTCGCACATGAGCTCGCTTGCTGGCTTCATCTCGGCTTCCGAGGCAGCCAGAGTGGAACACAAAACCCACGCATCAAACGGGGGCAACTTGCCCTTAGCTTAATTACAGGTAGTGAGCCTGGGCTCCCAAGAAAACCACGCTTGGTTGATCTGATAGAATTTTTCAAGGAAATAGCACAAAGAGTCAACAGCAGAAAGCCTGACTATAATTTACTTGGACTTCAAGAAAGCTTTTGATAGAGTAGCACACAAAAGACTAATATTCCAGGTCAGCAAGTGTGTAATGGTGAGGGAGCTGCTGGAACGGGTGAGAGACTTGTCACCATCTCCCAGACAAAGGGGATAAGAGTCAAAGCAAACAGCCCGGCAGGGGAAGATGTCACAGGCCGAGTTCTGCAGACACCAGCGCTCTGGCTGGTTTTGTTTATTTCCTGACAGTGTTGTGAGCGATGCTGGAATTTGGCGAAGACCAGCTGGCTTTTTCTGAGGTCCTCTAGACTTCGGTTTAAATTCTTTTGTCAGAGAGATAGTCCAGAGGTGCCCGTTGCTCAGGAAGGTATTTTATTTGATAGCTGGAGCTGAAGCAGCAATTTTCACTGAAATTCCTTGAGGGGATTTAGATGTTCCGAGGGTTTATAGTTGTCTGAGCATCCGATTGTCTGAGGTTTGGTTTTGCTCTCAGCACTTCTTTATCCTGCTGGTAACCAACTTCCCTGTCCCTCTGAGACTCCGTGTCCTCTCCCTCCCTCACCCACTTAGTCCATAACAGCTGGATCCTTTCCTCTGGAAGTGAGGTGTGGGACTCCACAGGGATGGAATCAGCGGCAGATACAGTGACGGGTTGAGCAGTACACATGCGACCCACATCAGTCCAACCAGAGCAGCCTCAGGACCCACCCAGGCCTGCTGTGCCAGGTGTCTCCGCCCCAGCAGCCCTGCAGAGGCAGCCCTCCTTCACCCGGGAGGAAAGGGAAAACTGAGGTCAGCACTGCGGGGAGATGGCTGGGGCAATGACAGAGGGTCCCAGGCAGCCGCCATGAACTGAGCCTGGGGCCAGGCCCAGGCGCCAGTGCTTTCACCTTGGTGAGGTGTTTTGGGTTGGGCTTTTTCCCTCACAACACAAAGAATCCTGACTGAAACAAACATCTCAGTCCTTCTCCATTTATGTGTGACTGTCAGCCTTTTACACACAGAGCCTTTGTTTCGGAGTTTACTCTAAGAACATAAAACGAAAGCTGCTCTCAGTCAAACTGGGGTGACAGCTTGGCTAACCCCCCCCAACGCACAGCTATCCCTGAAAGAGCCCAGTGATCATCCTAGAAAGCCTCGGAAAAGAATTAGGAAACCTGCTGAACCAATGTGCCTATTTCATTTTCAGGGAAATGGGGGCCCACAAAAGAGTAGCCCCTTGCCAGGGTCACAAGGACAGTCTGAATGAGAAGTAGGAGAGCTCACACCTGCCAGGTGTGTTCCTTTCCACCTCAGAGCAGACCCATTTCCCTCCATGCACAAGTGCGGCTCCTCTCTGCAGACCCTGTAAGACTGCTCTAATCTAAGTCTGGTCTTGCTTTAGGCATAGTATATACCTGATCAATCCATCGTCATCATCTTCTTCATCACCATCACTGCCGTTGTCAGTGCACAGTGCTAGTGATGTGCCTAGTACTTTGTGGTCTTCCATATGGCATCTCCATGAAATCATCCCAAATATGTGCTCCTATCATCAGCCCCACTATGAGTAAACGGGAGACTTAGAGTGCAATGCTCATTTGGTCCATAGATATTTTTCTGGTGCCTATAACGTGGTAGCAACTATGCTTGGTTTTGAGAATCTGGTGTTAGAAAAAACTCCCTGTACTGTACACTCTTTCCACCCATGGAAGGCAAAGGCTAGGGTTGTCAGAGATGAAAGAACGAGGACAGGAAGCCCTGGTCCATGCTGAAGAGACAGAGAAGAGGAATCCATAATGGAATGCAAATGAGACTGTTGAGAATTTGGGGAATTTTCCTTAGGAGCCATGGAGGATCATTTACGAATTTTCTTTAGAAAAAGGAGATGAAGAGATGTGCTCTTTACGTGAACAATTTAGAATAATATCAGATTCCAGGGATGAAGCCCACCAAAGGGATATGAGAGATGTTTGGGGATAAAAACTGAGATGTGGGGAACGCTACTTAAGGAAGATGGAGATGGGAGAGGCCAAGGATGATGAGAGTTTGAGTCAACAGTGTTTGGGTACCACTGTCTGGTGCATGGTGCTGCTCTCCAAGACAGAGGCAGCAGAGAGTCATCTGGTGGCATTCATTGCACTTGAGAGGTATTTGACAGGAGGAACTCTGAGTATTTGTGGAAGAGATTGGGTTGAGCTGTTTTGGGAGTCATTGGCTTATAGACAGGACTTTAAAGCTCCAAAGAGAGCGGGGACCTTTGGGGAAGAAAGAAAAAGTAAGGCAGGGAGGGAGAGAGAGAGAGAGAGAAGTTTGGGAAGCCAGGTTGGCAAGGGTGAGGGATGTAGGTCAGAGAGGATTGGCCTGCGCTTGGGACCACATCGACTTGGATAGCGCAGGAGCATGAGGTTTTAGCTGCCAGTGAAGGCAGCCTCAGAAAGCAATGCCAGTGCTATAGCAACTGGGATACAGGGATTAGGGTGTAGCTGGATGAGTGAAAAGTGAGGAAAGGAAAGGAAGTGAGGATAGGGTGTTTTTGCTACTAAGAGGGGAGAGAAAGACGTTTAAGAGCTAGAAAAAGATATAAATCTGTATATATGTATGTGTAAGATAGCTAAAACGAACACACTGCTGAATGTATTAGTTATTGAGAAAGAACAATTAACACTCATGATTAGATCAATTTTACATGTCTGTATCTGTTAATATAAACAACCATTTTAAAGATAACGATACGCAATATTGCAACCATTGTCAAGTTCCTATCATCCTGTTTTGTAAACCTATAATGTTACTGTTGTGCATTTAGTCTAGTCGTTTGTTTGTTTTGTTTTTTGTCTTTGTTATATGTGTCTTTTTTTTCTGCTTAAATAAAAAAAGAAGAATTATGGCAATGGTTATGGTTTATATCTAGACGTCCCCCAACTGCCTCATGCTCTCCTAGGCGGGACTTCCGGAAGCTGATTAAATGATGGTGCGAGTAGCCGACTTGCTGTTAAGCAGTAGGCCGTGGTTTGAAAAGGCAGGTCCTTGAGGGAGTGGTGGAAGGGATGAGCTCCCTCTCCCGGCTTCTGCTTTTGTTCTGTTTCGTGAGTAACGTGGTGAGCAGCTGTCCCTCTGTCAGCCCCTGTACCATGCATTCCAGCCTTGGAGCCAGCAGACAATGGACTCAAAATGTGCACCAGAATCAGCCCTTCCTCTTTTGAGTTGTGGGTGTCGAGTATTTTGTCCCAGGATGGACAGAAGTAACTAGATAGTGACTGAGAGGCTGGGGTTGCAGAAAGGAAGAAAGTATAATCGAGGATCTAGATTACTGTGGAAGGATGGGCTTGAGAGCACAGATGTAAGAATGGGCTTCAGGCATAAAGAATGTCAGCCCCTCACCTTAACGAAGCCTGGGGGAGGACAGTCTGGGGGCAAAAGATGTCTCACGTGTTTGGCCGATCAAGAAATGTCATGGGGTAACCCCACTCCCTATTTGCTCTCACACCAGCCTCACACTCAACATCACTACACTGTCACTTGTTTTCACAGGCTTGTGACTTTTAGTGCAAAGAGTTCCCAATAACTTAATGTGCATGAGCCTGCTGGTAACAGACGCTGTTTAGTTGTAATCTTAGGTACCTGATTTTAACAGGACATCTCAGCCTAGCCCCATGAGTGCTTATCAGGGAACTCAGACTCTGAAGCTTTTGAAGGTTCAGATTTTCAAGCTCCAGAACAAGTGGAGGCTGCTTCAATAGGTTGACCAGTAAGCCTGCAACATTTGTCCTCTCCAAAGTCTGTTTTGCATGCAGCTTGTCAGGTTTGAGGACAATGGAGTTAGGGCATTATGGATAATGTGTAGCATCTGAGGTGTGTTCCAGGGTAGGCAGTGTATAGAAACAGAGTAATCAATGGTTTCCATAGTGGGTCTGGGATCCTCAGTGTATGCAGAAATTCATTCATCATGGAGGTTTGGTCATATTGCAAATTTGTGACTGTCAATCTTGGCTGTGCCTTAAAATTGCCTAGAGAGACTTTACCTGCTGCCTAAAACCAGCTGAATTAATATCATGGTGCAAAAGGGGTCTTATGATTTGTTTGTTTCTTTTCTTTTCTTTTTTTTTTTTTTTTTTGGAGTACCAAGGAATAAAACCAGAGCCTTTACTCTGAGCTACATTCCCAGTTTTTCTCTTAATTTTTATTTTGAAACACTATTCATTATTGTTTCTAACAACTTTACTGAGATACATTTTATTATCATCAGTTTACCTCCTTTGAGTGCATAGTTCAATAGTTTTTAGCATATCCATCAAATTGTGGAGTCATTGCCTTAATTATGTCTTCTCCATCTCTAAAGACTCCTCCAGTGATTCCAGTGGAGGGCAGAGCTGCGACTTGCAGTTAAAAAAAAAATTAGCCATTGAGATATGCTTTACCCAAACACAGTGTGTGTGGTGATAGTATTTAAGATCCTAAAATGATATCTGTATTCTGAAACTCTTGGTGGTTGAAGATGACCAGAAAAAAATCACACATAAAATATTGAAATACAAAAGCTTGTCACAGAATCCGTGTATTAGTACATTTGTTCATTTAAATAATACTTTATTAATACCTGTTGGTCACTCATTAGATGGCAACCATTTCAATAAGTCCTAGGGATTTAGTAAGGAGCATAAGTGAACATAATCCAACACCTTTTAGAGTAGGAATAGGAAGACCAATATCACTTATCTTCCAGTAGAACACAGAAATATACAAGAGCAATATACACAAGCAACTGAAGTACACAGTCCAATGTAAATATAGCTTAAAAGTTACAATAGGATTGTGAATTTTGCTAAAGAAACTACACAAATTAATGAGCTGCTTTGCTTATCATAAACAAGACAAACACATTCCAATATGTCCATGGAAAAGTATGCCTGATCAAGACAACAAAATTCCGAGAGAGATAGACGGATGTGAGTACACCATTTAGGGAATGGATGAACATGGGGTGGAGTCTGGGTATAAGCAAGCAAGGGCCCTGAACAGTTTGAATTTTAAAAATTAGTTGCTTTATGACCAAAGTAGAGTACAAGTCTGGAGTTTGGGTGAGACTAACTTGGGATTGTGTTTGAGGGTCTTATGGGAACTGGAGGTCTGAAAGGCTTACATGTAAATGCAGTATCTTAGCCAATTTCTCCTTGCTGGAAAAATACTCAACACTTACAATTTAAAAGAAGAAAGGTTTATTTTGGCTCAAGTTTCAGTCCGTGGTCAGCTGGCTCCAAAGAAGATACAGCGTGTCAGAGGGCGTGGCAGAGAAGATGGAGCTCATGGCAGCCAGGAAGCAAAGTGCTAACACAGGAGCGAGCGAGTAAGACACATCCCTACCGGGCCACTCTCACCCCCAAAACAGGCCTCTTCCAGCCAGACCCCATCTCCTGACTGCAGGCCGGCTGTGACTCTCCCACTGTCCAATCACCTTTCAGACACAGGAGGCTTCGGGGGCCATTTTAGACCCAAACCACAACACAGTGTCAGGACACACATGGAGACACAATAGTTGGGTCAGGTTTAGGGACCGTGCAGGCCAGCCTTCCAGGGTCTTTCTGCATGTCCTGACCTAAGTTCACACTGGCCCATTCAGGCCATTTCTGCCTTGGGACCCTCGTCATGCTAGAGATCTGGGGTCTGTGGAGACAGGACTGCCCGGACCAAGACGAAGGCTTGATTTACGTACTGGGAAGAGATGGACAGGCTTGAGCCAATTCTGACTGAGATGCTGGCAGACAGTTCCTTGGTAATAAAAGTCTCTCGAAATAGGATGGTTTCGAGGGGCTGCCTGCTGTCCTGTTAGGGTTCTGTAATCCTGCTGAGGATGTTTGTCATCCTGAAGACGGAGTCAGTCACTCCTACAGCCCCAGCCTCCCATCAACTGACACATTTCCTGCTCCAAGGAGCCCATAGGGTTCACGGGAAACATCGGGCCTGGTGGAGGCGGTGGCAGAGGAGGTGGCTGCAGCTGCAACTCCAGAACTGTCGTGGGTTTCGATATGTTAACTGGGAGCAAGCATTTTCTTGCAGAGCAAACCAACACATACAGTGATGAAGAAGTGTGTGTGTTTCAGTGATGGTTGGCGCTCTGCTCCCTGAATGACCCCATCTGAGTTACTTTTCCTGTTGTTGAGACAAAATATCCAACACCCACAAGTTAAGGGAGGAAAGACTCACAGTTCTTACAAGTTTCAGTCCATCGTCAACTGGTCCCAAGGCAGAGTGCCATGGCACACGGGCATCACAGAGGAGAGACAATTCATGGTGGGCAGAAGAAAGCAAGCAGAGGATGACCACAGCTCTTCCTATCCCTTACATCTTACCCAGGCTACTTAGGGTGGGTAACACTCACACCCTCAGTCCTAGCACCTTTGATCCTAGCACTGTACCATGAGTCAATTCCAGGATCACACACTCTATATCCAGCCACCTCTGAAAAAGCCCTACCCATGACTTAATGAAGCTTTAGGGGAGCATATGAACACAAGCCATAACAGACTCTCCCAAGAAGAAGGCAAATTCAGACTTCAAGGGAAAGAGCACTCTCCTTTTGCTGCCTAACCCAGGGAGCAGCACCCAAGGATGTGTACCAAGAGTCTGCATGGGGCTCAGTCTTTCAATTGGGTGGCTGGGATCAACTTGTGGTTATAACAACAGCAGCATTCAGAATAATTATGACAATGATGATGATCATATCAGATGACATGGATTTCCCAGTCTCAATATGCCAGACATGGGAATTAAGAATGTTACATGGGACTGTCTTGTGAAAGACTAATGATAACCCTAGGATATATATTATTCCTATAATCAAGAACTTCCATAAGGGAGCTGTGGCTTGGGGATGTTAGGTGGATTACCTGGAGACCCCAAAGACAGTAAGAGGCAAGATTCAAATGCCAACATCCATTAAGAAGCTGGATGTGGGTGACCACCAGGAGTTGCCACGCGTGCCTGGGTTCTTCCACGTATAAATGTCTTCCTGCTGGTGCAACTTCACTCAATAAGAAGTCAAGACGATGCCACATTGGTTCATGTGCTGGCAACGTCTGTCCTCTTTTCAGGAATTTCTCTGCCTCACATCCAGCTGAGGATGGACTGGGTGAGAGTACAAGCTCAGGATCCTTGGGGAATCTGGCTGTGACCTTGAGGAGCTGTGGGCACAAGGAGAGTGAGGAGGGAAGTCAGGTCGAGGGCAAAGGGATTGAGCAGAGGAAGTAGCAACCCAGGTGTCTTAGTTACTTTTCACTTGTTGCCAAGACAAAATACCTGATGCCCAAAATTAGGGAAGGAAAGGTTTATTTCTTACAGTTTCTTGGGAGTTTCAGTCCATACTCAGTTGGCTCCAAGGCAGCATGGAGTGGAGGGGCTGTCATTCATGGCTGGTGTAACAGCAAAGCACACTGGTGAGAGAGAGAGAGAGAAAGAGAGAGAGAGAGAGAGCAAGAAAGAGTAAGACCCGCCTCCCTTACACTGTATGTCGGCTCCAGCCCTGGGCGGGTGTAGCACTCACATCGCCAATCCCAGCACTAGACAACAAAACAATCACAAACGCCAGACTCAGCCCCATCCAAAGTATATGAGGGCTTGGGGGACATAGTATCACCCGGTACAGCAGGGATGGAGGTACGGAATGAAGCTGAAGCAAAATGTGCAGGGCAGTGGAGATCTGGGGGCACTGAGCTCCTTGTCTGTGCCTGTGACCTGCGGATGTGAGTCTGCCAGGATTAAACCAAGCTCTTTTCTATTCAGGGAGAAAGGCAGTCTCATCTCCAAGTGTACTGCTTCTTCCCAAGCCCAGAATCTCCACACAGCTCCAGTCTTTACTCACACTCGCACACACACACACACACACACACACACACACACACTTTCTCTCTCTCTCTCACACACACACAAAAGCTTATCCGTTAAGAAAAATAAAGATGAGAAAAGAAGAAAAAATTGGATGCAAAACTTCTGTGAATACGGAAGGGAAGAGGAGTTGAAGGGAGGGAAGGGAAAGGGAAAAAAGAATCAAGTTATATCATGTACAGGTACAAATTCCCTATAATGAATATGATCATTATGTATATCTAAAAAGGAACAATGAACTTAATTAAAAATAAATAAATAAGCATGTAGAAAATTGTTTGGCAGAAAAAAAAGGATATTTAAGAAATGCTGCATATTCTATGCACCCTTGACATATTAAAATAAAATTGTTTTGCTAAATGCCCTGGATAAGTCTGCTGAAAAAAATAATTTTGGTTTATGCAGCATAATTCCCCAAACATTATGTTGCTCTGCGTGTATGTGTGTGTGTGCGTGTGTGTGCGTGTGTGCATGCTTTACTGGGATCAGACCCAGGGCTTTACACAGAAATATGTTCCCAGTCTTTAAAAAAACAAGCAAACAAACAAACAAGCAATCAAGGCCAGGGATTTAGCGCAGCAGCCTAAGTAGCTGTCTGGCAGGTGTGAGGTTGTGAGTTTGATACCCAGTACCCCCGCCAAATCAAACAAACGAAACAAACAAAAACTCTTTTGAGACAGCATCTCCATAAGTTGTCCAGGCTGGGCTCACATTTGCAGTCCGCCTGCCTCAGCCTCCCAGAGTACTGGGATTGCAAGTACTACATTCAGCTTGTGTGTGTGTATATATATATATTTTTTGTTTGTTTGTTTGTTTGTTTGTTTTTAAGGATCCACAAGCACTACAGCAGAGGTTCCACTGCGAGGAGAGCTTTACCATCCTAAGAAGGGGTGCCTATGGGCCAGGGGATTAGAGATGCTCCAGATGGGCTGGGAAGGCAGAGCCCAGTGCTGGGCCCAAAGGGTCAGTTGAAAGTTAGAAATCCAGTCCGGATTTCTCTGCATTTGTTCACTAAATTTAAAACCGTTATATTTCTCTAATACCCTCAGTTTCCTTTTCCATAAAGCAAACAGAATTATCTTTGCCCTTACAGAATTTCTGCCTCTGCTATTTCGTCCTTTAATATGCAAAACGTCTGTTTAGTTAAAACGCTGCTTTTTGTTTAGGTGCTGAAGCCCCAGGAGGTGCTGAGAGCCTTGCTCTGTCCGGAGGGTTGGAGAGCTGTCCTTGGTCCTGAGTTGGACAAGGCTGTTTTCTGAACAGCTTCCGTGACATTTGAAAGGGCTCCGGTGCTCAGTGAGCCTCATTGCCAAGAACTCACGGACAGAATGAGAGATTTCTGCCCAGCAAGGAGGGGGTTGCTTCCTTGTCCTGGTAAGCACTCTCTGCTCACTACACAAAGAGCATTGTGTTTCATCTCTAAGCTCTTGAGAGAACCCTAGATCTGGATTTGGAGGACAAGACTGGATTACCTTGCATGAGGAACCAGAGAGTGTATCCCTGCAGCTTGCTACCTTTCTCTGTTCCTCCCAACACTGTTGAAAGTCTCCAGTAAACACACAGTGTCTCAAGTGCCTTATTTCCAATGGGAGGGTGAGAAATGAAGCAAGGGGCTGGCTTTGACTTCCAGGGCATAGCAGTGGTGTAGGGAAGCCCCCTGTGCTGTAGGATGAGAAGCAAGGGTCCCAAGTCAGGTGTGACTGCAGGGACGTAAGTCATAGAAAATTGGAGAAGGGTTTGAACGTCCACAATACAGAGTGAAATCTAAGAGTCTCTGCATCTAGATTTCAAGATCAGGGAATGGCAGGGCAAAGTAGATGCTGAATCAGACCTTAGACTTGTTCTCACCTGGCCTCCACTAGTATTCCCTCCTTTGATGTTATTGGTAGGAAACATGCTATCCTAAGGATAATCAGAAGAGATTGCTAAAATGATTTGATGGAAGGGCTTCAAAATGTAATCAAAATATTATTTTTCTGGGATAGGCTCAAAATGTTGCAATGCTCAGCCTGAGATGATCTCTATGATGGCAGAAACCAGAAGGACATTGCCTTATCCTGGGGCCTCCGCGGAAGTGTGAGTCACTTGCACTGCTGTTGACACCTGTGGGGCCCTGGCCACTGTGCCGCAGCATTGTAAAGCAGAGTGTGGAAGGTCTGAGGTTTAAATGAGTGTGTGTTTAAAATGAAAACCAGCAGAGCCCAACTGTGTCAGAGCGAAACCTCCAATAATGTCACATGGAGGAGAGGCTGAATTTTAGGAAAATCCAGGATTATAAATCCCACTGCTACCCTGAAGCAACCAAAATATCACTTGGATGTAACCAGAACTTCAAAGGGTAGGAAGCGTCTACTAGGCTCTTGTAATCCGCCATTCCAAATGATGTTACTCTCTGGACAACATCTGTACCCAGAACCCCACAGTGCAGCTCCTGAAAAACACTTAATATTTTGAAACCCTACCTCATTATTCACAAAACTCCAGCATGTAGATAACTTCAGGTGGATCAAACCTCCAATTTGAAAACCCCACATAAAATGCACTCCCAAGAATATGTAATTAGACAATGTTTATTATGGCAGCCCAGGTGCTTAGAGTGTTGAATATGGGTTAATCTTGGATAGATTTAAAACACCACCTGTTCATTTCTGTTAAAAATATATTATAATTGTAATTTCTGTTTCACTGAAGTCCTTAATCTGCATGCATTTTGTCCCATCTTTTGGAAGCACAGTGGGCTTCAGACCGCCCTGCCCCCACCCATCATCTGAGCTCCTCTTTGTTGAATGCATGGTTGTCTCTGGGGGCTGAGCAGGCACATAAGACCTCACTGACTAAGAAGTTACCCTGCCCCAATCAGTGCCAGGGTTTCATTCAGCCCTATAAGGGGCAAAACTCTCCCAAGCGGGCAGTCATGAGGCTGGTAAGGCCTTTCATTGCCTTGACTCGTGGAGGACAAATGTGAGTGACCACTTAAAACCCAGGATGAAAGTGTGGTGGGGCAAGAAGGATCACAGCAAATGGAAAGATGCTTGTGACCAATTTTATGTTCACCCTGCCTTGTCTAACAAGGTTGCAAACGTTTTGAGTGAAGGCCTCCATGACCATTTGGACAACAAGGTATTTCTAAAATGCTTAACTCATCTGCTTGTCACTAAAGCCAGAGACACGAGATCATCTCCAGCTTGCTGTGGGGTAGCTGGCCAGCTAAGAGTCCAAGCACCAGACCAGGGAATTCCAATAGTATGAACCAGGGGCGATTGTGCCCCCTAGAGGACATTTGTCACAACTAGGAAGACACAGGTCTCTCACAGCAAATGAACTAACCTTACATGGTGCTAGTGCTGGACCTGGAAACTGTTAGCTTTCGAAACCAGCATGATCAATCGGACCTTTCTTGAGGCGTTGCTTCAGTCTCTGTGGAAGTAGCAGAGGCATCACCTCGTTCTCCAGATGGCCGTTGGGCTGCAACGGCCAGCAGAAACACCAAAAAGCACCAGGATTTGGGGGCAGATTTATTTTACATTGACTGGTACTGATGGGGATCAGAGCTAATCCCTGGTCGCCTACGGCTTTTATAAGATGCACAAGAGGAGGAACAGGAAGTACAGAGGTGAGACAGAACAGCCTGGCAAGCCTTCTGATCAGCTAGCAGGGTGAGATCATCGCTCACGTGGGTAGATTAATGACTGTCAGTTCATGAAGCTTGGTACAATGGCACAATCAGGTATCATGTGTGTTTGGTTATGCTCTTGTGGTTAACAGGGGTCAAGAATGTAATTATACCAAGCCATAAAGCAGTTATAGAGCTAGGCAGTTTCAAAAGAACAAAGTTTCTTTAAAAAACAAAACAAAACAAAAACAACAGTTTGACTTGTACAGTTTTACCCTTTCAAGGCCACATTGGTGAATTGCTTACTGCCTTTTCTCCTTCTGCCTTCCTCCAACTGAGTACCCCCATTGGTAGATTTTTCCCAGTGACCTCTCTCTTTGACATCATGCTAAGCCATGTCATCCAGGTCCTTCTTGGGCCACACTGAGGCTTGGGAATATGCCTGGGAATGGGTCTTTCCCCACTGTGCTCGCAGAATAAACTCTGAAAGGTGCACATCTAGGTAGTGCGTTCTCCCTGCGTACAAGTCAGAGGAAAGACAGCTCTCAGACAGCTCACAGGTAGCTGTTGTGGCTTCAAACCCCAGCTGTGTGAGCAGTCCTGGGTAGTGGGAGCCTGCCTTCACCTCCTTCACTCTTCTGTAGCATGGACGGCCCTCCACAGCCTATCCCAGATGTTGTTTTCCACAAGGTCATCACTGTAAAGTGATTGGTACAAAATTAACTGCCGTTACTTGTTACATAATGCACAGTAGTGGGTTAGAGGCAGCAAGACAGAGACAGTGGTGGAAGGAAACCTGTCAGATGTGGACCTGAGGATAGGGCAATGAAGGCAAGTCAGTGATGGTCACCATAGTTATTGCCATTGAGGACAGAGGCAAGATTCTCCCACCCAGATCCCAAATGACCACTGAGATGGTCCCAAGAAAAGGGGGAGGGTTGGGATACCCAAACACACCCCTTGAAATATCCCAGTATCTGCAAGCCTGCCCGATTTCTTCCCATGTAGACTGAACATGCTGTGTTGCAGAAAAAGAAATGAAACTTAAATAGAAATGGAAAGAGTGGAGGTAGATTCAGGATATTATCTTTTCAGGTCAGCCTGGTGGCAACAGGATTAGAGGGAGTTTTGTAGGAAAGCAAAAATCTTAATTTTAGCTTCCTCAAATGAACCAAGTTATCTATAAATGGAAAAATCCCTTAAAGTGTACTGTCCTGTAATAGCATTTAAAATATTTCTAAAGGTAGTCATTTTATACAGAGTTTATCTTGACTTTATGTTAAGCATATATCACAAGGTTAATTCATCCATTTTAAGAGGTTGGACTACAGATCACAATGTGGGAAGGAGAGAAGAATAGAGGGGTAATGTTTCCCACAGGACACATGCAATAAATAGAGGCAGGCACAGAGAGGAGAATCCTTTTTTTCAGTGTCATGAGAACGATTTGAAAATGATTAGTTCTAGTTCCAGATATGTCTATAATAACAAGAGGGAGGAAATATTTCCTTTTGTAAAAGGTCTGGGTGCAGAGCCAAAATTCCATTTTATAAACTAAAATATAAAAATTGATTTGATCCACGTCTAACATTTTAGTGAAACTAAATAGCTCTTACTGCTGGGTAGAAATTTATTTACTCAAAGGTTAGTAGTGATGTTTTTGGAGACGGCAGTACACTCTCTAAGGAGTGGAGAGTACAGAAATGAATTATTCCAAACCTAAAACTGAGCCTCCTCATTTTTGTTCTCAATCCAAAAATGGTTGTAAGTCATTCAGGCAGTCCAAAGAAAGAAACTTCAGGGAAGTTTGATATTCTAGGGAATCATCCATGTGCTTGGATGAATGGACCTGGAAGATCACTCTGGTTTTGCTGAATGTCCACTAGGTGAGTAGCGCCAAGTCCAGGTTAGGGAAGGGATGAACAAAATGCAAGGGAATGATTTACCTGTAGTGGAAGGTAGCCAGTAAACAATGTGAAGTTGAAAAGAAGTCATAAAGAAGAACATCTCTATAGATCTGTATCTGTATATTTATCAGTGCAAAGGAAAATCGCAGGGCTGGCATGGGTTAGAGAGGAGGCTGGTCACCATTTTAAACAGCATGACCTCTGCAGAGTTCATGGCAAGGTGCAAATTTGTGTAAGTATTTGGAGAAGAGGAGAGAGTGAATTGTGTGGTTATGTGAAGCAAAGTATTCCCAGTAGAGGGTACCACCAGTGACCCTTGAAACAGAGGTAGAAAAAAAGGAAACTGGTAGCTTTCAGCATATTTTTAGTATTCAGATGGCATGGTGAGTCTTCAATAATTAAATTTGTTCAGATACTTTTAGGGAGACCAAGTCTGGGCTATGCTGTAGCCCCAGATCCCCTGTAGAGATACATTTGCTTGCAAGGCTCCATTTTAAAAAATTCTAATCCAAGGGCTAAAATAAAAATTAAAAATGCCACCAAGTTAAGTATACTACTCTTCAATTACCTGGGTTGTTAATTTAGCTAATCAGTATTTTACATTTGAAGCTCTCAAAATTTGTAAAATATTTATGAGAGTGAGGAAACACCACACAGAGATAGTGCAGAATAATAAATCTTTTAAATAAGGAAATGGAAATGTCATTTAACATTCTTATTTGCTTTCATTTGAGCGTGTCAAATACTGGAGGCCGGCGCGATGGCACTCTTCATTAAGTGCTTGGAAAGGAGGAAGCTGTGCTTTTCACCAGCAGCTATGCAGAGGTGAGAATATGCGCTGATAATTATGTGAGATTCCACATTCTGCTTCACGCGTGGCTTCTAAACAGTTTTCAGGTGGAGCACGTGTGAGAGGTGTCTTTGATGCAGTCTCTTTGCTGAAAGGTTCAAACGCTTCTGTCCCTGCCCATCAAGCAGCCCTGATATCCGGCGAGTGGGGCAGCGGGGGCCCGGCGCCTGCCAGCCCACGCTGGGACCCACAGGCGTCAGCCACCTCTGCAGGCTGCGTTCAGACTCCGTAGTATTTCCAGCTAGAAGCTGATGGTTCCTACCTGTTTCATAGCAGGCAGAATATATTCTAAAGGCAATCACGGATTTGAGATATTTAAACTAAAATTGTATTTTACTGGAAAAAATAAATTTATAGGAAATGTAATTATTTATAACCTGGTTATATTCCACAGTAAATAATAAACGGAACAAGTTTGAGAGAAATTGTCAACTATTCAAATAAATTTCTGCAGGATATGTACTTTGAGAGGCAACCGGGTTCCCTGGACTTATTAAACTGAGTAATTTTATTGCTGTTTATAGGTGATTAGGAAGCACTCTAAGAAGCCATGTGGGTTCGTTTTCAAATGGATGAGCCACATGCCTCCAACTCTCTCTGCGTGAAGCCTGGTTATGATTCTCCGAACTGTCAATGAGTCACGGATGCCTACGCTTTTCTTTAATAAGCTCTCTGAAGGGCCCCCATCGCGTTGCCTCTTCGGAATGGCTTTACAAAGGTCGTTTTCTGTCCAAGTCCCTAACCCCTGTGAGCGTAACGTAAGCCCCAAAAGACTGAGTAGGTGCGGCAAGATTCGCGTGCCCCTGCACACTTCTTACAAAATATGAGAGGCACACGGGTGCACAGCCCAACTCTCCCTGCTGAGCTTTTAGGTGCAGAAACCTGAGTTTCTGTCAAGGGAAGCCCGTCCTGGTACAGACCATTATCTATTGTTAGACTCTGGGGCCACGCGCAGCCAGTGCGTCCCAGCTCAGCAGAGCCCTGGACTGGAGCTAGGCAGTCACCCGGCCAAATGCCAAGTATACCCTTTCCAACACGGGGATGCCATTTCCCGGCGGATGGGCCAACACGCCCACTCCGCAGCTGCGCGCTCCAATCGGAGTGTCCATCTGGGCACCAAGGGCCAGCCGAGCCTGCGTGGAGATGCGCCACACCCGCTGTCCCCTTCCACGGCTTCCCGGAGTCCTCACAGGCACGCCCACCTCCGAGTCTTCCAGGCCAGGAGCCGAGGCCTGGCCTGCAACGCTGCTCCCCCGTTTTCCGGCTGAAGGAGCATCTGGCGCCCGCCTCCCAGCCAGTCCCCGCTGCACTGAACGCCTCCTCTGCGGAGCCGCCGCCTCCGCCCCACGCCAGCACCGCATAGAAGCTCCCACATCAAACGCGGGCGCGCTAATCACTGATAACTATTCTCAACTACAGTAAGTGACGATTTTCCTGCTGTGCTGCCAAAATTTCAATTCCTCATCTAAAATTCATCTAAATTGCTTGCCCATGAATTAACAATTCTGAATGCTAGTGGAGATGCAGAATTTTATCATTTTTTTTAGTCCAAGTTCTGGGCAAAGTAATTGGAGCTGACAGGGTCTGAGCAGACTTTTTCTCCTCCCTATTTTCTCATTTATAATCTATATAGATTCCCAAATATACACAAACACATCTATACAGATTCAGTTGCGTGTAAGTATACATATACAGACAATGGATAAACATGCAGATAATTGTGTGATTATGGAGTGTGCATTCCGTCAAGGAAAACAAAACCAAGGCGTGGTTTCTAATGCAGCTGCTCATAGGTTCTTTTAGGTTGGCCTAGGGAAGCTTATAAGGAGGTAGATTTAAGCCAAGGCTGTGGGACGAGAAGGAGCCAGACCCACAAAAAGAAGGGCAGGTCCCAAGTGTAAGTAACTGTGGGGATGAAGACCATAACACTAGAAAATATCTAAAACCAAAGAAGTGTTGTATTTGGGGGGACCCCTTAAAGAGGCATTCAGGATGTACACCTTTAGGCTACCTGGACTGGCTAAAGATTTCTCCCAATGAGTCATTTGGTTTCTCTGGTTGCATGTCTCTGTCTGGATAAATTATCCATGATTATGTTTTTAGTCTTTTCAAAGTATCCCAGGATTCTGGGAGATTGAGGAAGGGGGATTATAAGTTTGAGCCCAGTCTGGGCAACTTAGTAACTTAGCCGGATCCTGTCTCAAAAATAGAAAAGGGCTGGGGATACAGCAAAGGCCCTGGGTTCAATCCCCAGTACAGGGCCTGGGGTTGGGGAATAGGGGTGGGGGTCAAAAAAATAAAAGAATTCTTCTGGCCAATGGCTAGATGGGAGGGAGGCCGAGCGCCTCCCTCATAGCCGCTCTCCAGGTAGGCACCGCTCTGTGCTGGCCGTGTGCCGAGCATGCCCCCCGCAGTGACAGGGAACACCCCAGAAGGAATCGGCAGCCCACAGCGCCATCAGGTCTGCAGGGGTCCTGAGATGGGGGAGACCACGAGTTCTCTGGCAATCTCCCCTCTGTCGGTTTGAGCTGGACAGATCCCCTCACTTCTAACAAACAGAACAACGTGAGAGCGAGGGTGCCGCTCCGGGGCCAGATGACACAGGTGCGCCACTCCGGGGCCGGGTGACACAGGTGTGCCTGCCTAGCTCGGCCTCTGAGTGCTGACGGAAGAGGAAGGAAGGCCTCTGTCATTCCAGGAACACACGGAGGCATCGCACGGCTCAGTCGCCAAGGCTCACGGGGACAGCAAGGGAGGCTTCCAGCCCAGTCCAGGGGTGGGCACCATCAGACACATGGAGCCCCAGCTTCTGCTGACCTCCCAGGGGCTCAGCCATGGTCAGTGTACCGAACTGCTCTGGATGCCTGACCTCCAGAAACCGGGGAGGTCGCAAGTGTTGGTTTTGTGGACTTCTGAATTTAAGGGTGATGTATTACACCGTAAGAGAAAGCTCTGTAGATGCCAGTGTGGTTCTTTGAAGATGGCCTGTTGAACCTGATCACTTTTTGGAAATATACTTGTTTTTATGACTTCCTTCTATGTTCTACACATTAGTATAATCAGTGCAGTCTTCCAATTTGAATATATGTATACATACTGAATATATGTGTATATTCAATAGATGAATACACACATGTGCATTGAGTTAGTTACAACTTAATTTGAAGATAAGAAGCAAAACTATGAATTAAAATTAAGATAAATTTTGTTACTCAGGGCAGGTGACACAGTTTCTCTGATCTATTTTTTCCCCCAGCTGTAAATTTGGTCTAAATTAACATCAGTCTGTCTGCATTACAATTTGCCCATCACCATACCCGGCATCCAGCCAATGGTGATGGGTTGCCCAACAACAATGATGCACTTTCCACGAGGTCTCTGGAACCTGACTGGCTCAGCAGGGATGCTGGCTTCCCATTCTCCAGAATCATCCCAAATTGAAGACGAGGAAACAGAGACGTTAGAAATGAAAGCCCAGGGTCAAGTTCTCATAGATCTCGAGCAGTTCAGACTCTAATACTGGTAACGAAGAACCCGGATCTGTAATCTCTGCCACCAAGTCCAGAGGCCTCAGTGTAGGGATGTAGGCATTGTGTGAGAATACGACTTTGCCAGTCCCCCTGTCCCCACCAGAGGTGGCTGCACTCGGTCATCAGAATGGCAAGGTGAGGCAGAGTGAGGGTTCCAGGCACCCAGGAGGTGTGGCAGGAGTTCAGAAGTAACCCTGTGACAGGGAGATGCCATGTGCCTGCCTAGCCAGGGTGCATATGGGCTCAGCCAGTCCCTAATGAGACAGCGAGAGCCAAGGTGGACAGAGGGAAGTGCTCCAGGCCTAGGGAACCTGGAGAATGCAGACCACAACAGCCTGTGTGGTGCTTTCGGCCCTCACTAGGGTCAGGTGGGACTGGACAGTGGTCCGGCTATGCCCAAGAGACAGCATGATCACGGTCAATCAAGACCCGGGCAGGTACCCAGGGACCAAATCCCACCTAGAAGCCTCCTCTGCCCTCTACTGCAAACTGCCCCATCTACCTCAGGGCCAGACACCTTCTGGCAGACAGTAAGAGGGGTGCTGCTGAACTCCGAAAACCTGTGTTCACTAGAATGGCTCAGCTTAGGTGGAAAGGAAACTAGATAAACCCAGGAAAGCAAAGCGTTGTTTGGAAAGTCTGGTTTCTGCTATGCAGGGGGTGAGCAAGACTACGCAATGCACACACCAACATACACACAGATGTGAAAAGCTGCTTTTTCTGCACGACCTGGTCAACTGAGATGGACCGTTGAGCTTATTGCTGGAATGACAGATGTTTCGAAAGTGGCAAGAACCAAAGAGCTAAACGAATAAATTGTGAGCCAGCTGGAGGCAGAATAACCCACTTTTCCTGCTTCAGCAGGCTCGGTGGTGGCGGGGATGGTGAGGTAATTCTTCTCCGGGACCATGGTGCGATGATGCTTTTGATGCCTGTCTCAGACTCAGGTCACCCAGCTCTCCTCTGCACCCACCCTCAGCGAGGATGCAGGGCACACCGCGAGGTCTTCTCTTCTTGTGATCCTCTGGTGTAAGTTCACTGTGTCTGTGGTCAGGCTTCTACTGCTCCTTGAATTTTTCATCTGCAAGTGGCCCTTCCCAAAGCAAAAGATTTTAATAAAAAGCCAGGCTTGCTGTGTTACCTGAACGTCGTGCCATCTCAACACAAATCTGCAAGTCAAAAATGTTTCTGAGAATGTGGCTTCTGAAAAAACACAGCTTTGCATGTTTTTCAAGCAGCCTACACACTCTTTCTGCCTCATATACCATTTGAAGTGTGTAATGTTGGTTTAAAAAAGCCTTCCCAGGATGATTAGTACATGATATCATGTATACATTGTTTTAATTTAGAAGGTGGGTTTTAAGGTAACTTTTGAAATTATGGACTGCATGAAGTGGTACATCTTTTGCTTTTGCTTAAATTAGGCAGTGAAGACTGATGAGTATTATAAAGTGTTAATGTGCAGCATTTCCAGACCTGGGATTAGGCTAGAGCGGCTCTTCTGATGAGCAGCTTGATCTCTCCCCACATGGTGAGCTTTTGAGACATAATAAAAAAGATCTGTGAGGTTCAAGTGTAAGAGGCTGTTGTCTCACCAAGTGGAAATTAAAATGAAGTTGTGCCAGGTATAACATCACACCACTTTATTTGAATTTGGAAATTAATATGTGCCTGACTTTATCTTTCTTCTTCAGTTAATCACTAGGAAAAAAATCGTACATTTGGCAAAGCAAATACACACTCAAGTCCGTAGCTGGTGGTCACTATCAGAGCCCAGCGCAGAGGCCTGGGGTTCCAGTAGGTGGCTGTCCCAGGATCTGCCTGGATCAGCACTGCCAGTGTTGACCTTGCCTTTGGGAGGGGGACGGATTCCTCCAGGAGAAAGTGCCAGTCCTCCCTTGTGAATAAAACATGGAGGGTCTGTTCCTTTCTTCTATCAATCGGCCTTCACCATCCAATCGATAAAAGGCAGAACTATCTTTTTCTTTGTTGCTTAATTGGGTATTTCTGCTAGTGCTAAGTGAACGCTCTAATAGGAATAGTTGATACTCTACTTTAACAACCATTTTGAATACAAAAAGTAGAACACACCATTGATTCTATTTAGTTTGTTTCCACACATTCTCTGTGGCTATAAACACCTGAGTTCTACATCTGACGCATAGCTGCTGGCACCATGGGGAGGGTTTCAGTGTAGTTTGATTGAGTGGAAAGCTGTTCAGAAGCCCAGCTTTCGAATCAGTGTTTTCATATGGGAACAGAAGGTGTAAAAGTGAAAATATGTCTCACTCTTTCTTTCAAATGGAACCTAAAAATGTTTTCTAAGAATCTAAGAATGCACTGTGCAGATTTGCATGTGATTTCTGTTGGGTTATCTAAAGTGGCATACAACAGGAAAGCAAAATAATATTCTAGAAAATAGCAGAGGGCCCAGCGATGGTGGGGCTAGGTTGATAAACCCTTACTGATCATAGGAAAGAAACATTGTGTTGTCAAAGCTTCTTTATTTGTGTCTTTTTCCCCCAGAGAAATAAATGTGAATCCTTATTTGTAAATCAGAAGGAAAAAAAAAAAAAGCAATCAATTTAGGAAGTGCAGGGTCAGGAAAAGTAGAAATAACCCAGCTCTGTGCCTCAAGAATACTAAACACTGTTTGCTTTTTTGACTTATCTGAGTGATATACATCCTAGTTCAACAGCAAAAGATTCAATAAAACCTGTTTCTGTGCAAATAGCTTCCTGTTCAGCACCAGGCCTTCCTTCGACGTGGAATGCTCTTGGGGATTAGCTGAAATTTGATTCACCATCCAAATTCTGCAAGAGGAGACTAACTAACCAAAAATCTGGAGTTTGAAACTTCAAAAGGAAAGAGGAGCTACCACCAGGGTTTTGGGAGGCTGGTGTCAGTGTGCATAGATTGTGTATTTTCAGAATTATCTCATGCACAATGATTATGAAATTTTTTGTAACTTCCAGAGGACTTTAATCTGATATTTAGGGAAGTCTGATGTTTTGAAAGGTTTGATCCGTGGTAATGAGGGGAATGTGGCAGTAAATTTTTACTATTGCTAAGCATCATGTCTCTCTCTCTCTCTCTCTCTCTCTCTCTCTCTCTCTCTCTCTCTTTTTCTCTCTCTCTCTCACACACACAGACGCACACACACAGAGCTGTGGTCATCCGGACACACAGCTCTGTATTTGCAGCCCTGCTGGACCCAGCCCTCTGGAGACCCAGACCACCAGAATTCTAGGAGGTGGCAATACTCTTTCATGGTTTCCAGGCTGCCATCAAGGTAGACCCACTCCTTCTTTGCAACTGGGGATGAAGGCTCACTAGAAGTAGCTTTTGATATTCCATAGCTGCTCATAAGCTCTGGCTGCACAGGGGAACAAAGCAGTCCTCTGCCGAGGCTGCCATAACAAAGAGCCACCCACTGGGTGACTGACACTCTGGAAATTCATCTTCTCACTTTCCTGGGGGGGCTGGAAATTGAGGTGTCTCTCCTTGGCTTGCAGATGGACGTTTTCTCCTTGAGTCTCTGTGTGGCCATCCCTCTGTTGTTTCTGCACTGACCTCTTCTGCGCTGAAGGTCACCAGTCATGTCGGGTTAGTAATGACCGCATTTAAACTTCATCCCCTCTTGAAGGGTGGTGTCTTCAAGGTCAGTCTCGTTCTGAGGCAGTGGGGACCAGGACCTCTATGTGTGAACTTGGGAGATGTCACAACGCAGTCCATAACAGTTTTGACATTTGATTCATTGTTGAGTTGAGCAAAAGGAAAACAGAATCATTCGAACAGTGTAAATAATTGCTGAGCAACTTTAGGGAAGCCTGGGTCACCTCGAAAGCGTGTGCTGCCTTCAGGGAACTTATCAGTTAGCAGAGAACAGATGCATCAGAGGTGGGAAGGGAAAGATAGAATTTGTTTTAAACAAAGGTTTGTGTTTTCATGAAAACTTTTCTTCGAAGATTTTCCTTCTGTCCATTAATGTAAAAAAATTCAGACATTTCTTTTCCTTTTTCAGATACAGCTTCCAAGAGAAAGCAAGAACAAAATCTAATGACATAGCTTCCCTTTTTGAGTCTGGTTTGTGCTAGTTCTGGTTGAAATTTTGAAAATGAATGAGAACATCCAACACAGACTGTGGATCACGTGGTCAGGATGGGCCAGAATTCCATAGGCCCCTCTGTGTGAACGCTGATCGTGGGTCTGCGATTTTACGAAGACTGATTTTCTATTAAAGCCCAGTTTTGTTACTTTAACTTTCCCAGTGTTTGGCTTTCTACCATGTAATGGGAAATTAGCAGAAACAGCATTGTGAACAGGTGTGTGAATCAAGCAGCCGATGTTTAAATGACAGCTGAAGCATGAAAGCAAATACTAGCGGATAAATGCGTGTGTAATTTTAGAGTTAATAATTATGTTGCATAATTTTCTTTGGAAGAAGAGTTTATAATAACATTTTTAAAAAGTGCCAAGCAAAGTAATTACACACTTGGCAAGCCATAAAAACTAAATAATTTGGCAAATGCCTCATTAACCAAGTTCTCAGGTCAATGCAAGGTTTTATTTTACTTAAAGCAATAGATTAAATTTTTAAAATAGGGCTTACATTTTTTATTTTATGGGTTTATCATTCTTCTTATAATTACAATCTTACTTGCTAATGTGATATTTTAAAATGCAGTCCTTAGAATCAATGCAGCAAAGATGAGGTGGACACCGCATTCACGGAGAGCAAATGGGATTCATTGTAACAAGGAAAACAAGCCACCACTTGGGTTCTGATTCCCAAAGAGCCAGAGTCATCATTTCCATCTCCATGGAGGCAGCACTTCAGTGTTTTACATAATAACATCTTGGCAGGCATTTAGCTAACAGCTACAGAAATCATTCTGAGAACAAAGACATAATTTTGTGAGTTTGTCCATATTTTTGGAAAGTTCTGACAGTAGTTCTGCTTATTAGAGTTACAATTTTTATTACTGGAAGCTTCCATAATGTCCAAGTCAAAGGATGTGACAGTTTGTATAAAACATGAATCTCTTGATCCCTTTTCATGAGTTTTCCATATTTGCTGATCCATTGGCTAATCAGTTCCAGCCAATAACCAATTAAACAGCATGCCTAGGAATATGGCCCCAGAGGACTAGGAAGCATATATGGGTTTGGTTTGCCTTCACTTACTGACTTCTTTACTGTCTTGAAGTGAATTGTATACATTTATTTTAAGTGTCTTACACATCCAAAATAAAGTAAAACCACACATAACACACAATATATGAAATAAGAGATAAATAGCAACTATATCCATCCAATTCCAACCCCCAGGAGAGATCAATTCACGTTTCTCCATAGCTTAATTTGCAACTGATCTTTAACTTACTTTTCAGATCTTTTCTTTGATTTTATGTGTCCAGTCCATGATTTTTTTTTAAAAAAATATAACTGTGCTATATATGTTGTATTAAAGCTTGTTCATATCACTTAACATATATCTTGGAAAATTTTACATATAAATCCATTGCAACACTTCTTACTGGCTACATAGTATTTTTTTGGCGAGTGTATGAATTTCTTTAGCTGTATCCTATGGATAAAAATTCAAGCATTTCTGCTTTATGCATTTAAACAATAGTGAAAAAATCCTTCTGTGTAAATCTTTGTCTGCTAATCATTACATCTGTACCTTAGAATACAAAAGTGGAATTTTTCAGAGTTGCAACAATTTTCGATTCTGATATGTTTGGCTCAATTCACTTTTCAGAAGGTTTAAGCAATGTACACTCTTCATCAACAGTGTATAAAGGCATCCACGTCCCCTACCTTACCATCTCTGATTATTTGTTATTTTTGGTTTGCTATTGTATAGGCAATAAAGGTATTCATATGCTACTTTATCTTGCATTTATTTAATTACTGACATGTAGACCCTTTCCATGGGTTTATTGAGTTTGGTTGCTTCCCCCAGCAAAATGAAGGGATCAGTATATTACCCTAAGATTGAAAAGATCATTACTAATTCTGTCTTGAGTAGGATGATTAACAATAAGACCTATAAAGAATCAGTGAACACATTTGCATTTTATCATTAAATTTGCATAACAATACTTGTTCACTCATTCAATAAGTATTTATGAAGCATTTACTCTCCCCAGTCCCTGGAGTAAAGATGAAATGGTTAGAGATGAACCTGGCCTTGACCCATGGAAAGGGCACTGGCTCACCTCCCTGTTAAATATGAAATGGTATGGTGCAAGTGTGGAGAGGTTCGCCTGTGGTGCACAGCTAGGAGTCAGAACCCATGCTGGTGACACTCACACTCAGGAGACATGAGCTACTTTACTTTCACCATGAAAAATGCTTTTGAGTGACTGAATTCCAGCAGGAGCTAAAGTAGAAGGATCAACTCAAACTTCCTGCAGAAGAGGGAGCAGTGTCTTCTAAAACAGTGTTCGCTATTACATTTCAATTATCCCATCCTCACCTTGCTCCTCCCAAGGCTGCTGGGTGTCCACTGTGAATTATAGCCTCTTCCTATTACAATGGCAAAAACACACCAACAGGTGACCTCTGAAAATCATGTTTGAAAACAGATAAGTGCATTTAAGTATAATTGATTGCACAAGTAATAACACCCAAAGTGATTACACAGTCTAGTACTTACAAAAGTAATTACACTTTAGAAAATCAAAATTAATTTGTACACTTCTGATGCACTTTTGAGGCTGTTGACATTTTATTGTAGTGCTTCTAATGAAATGAAAATTATTAATAATTGTTCCTACTTGAGTGTGACAAATGTCATTTGGCAGGAGAGACAGAGGCACCACTGAGCACTGCCGAATTATAATGTAGTTGAAAATTGGGGGGGGGATAGTAACATTCAAACTAGTGGCTGGCGCCTGCATTACTTTAGCCAGTTGTAGCCCCAATACGCCGAATATCCTGGAATGGTTGTGTCTGGATGTCTACATCATTTTCTAAAGCTCTTCAGTGACCAAATAGACTGGCGAAGGGCCACAAGGAATGTGTACATCAGCCACACGGTTTGCAGCTGTAGCAGGGTGGAGGTCACAGACCGATGGAGGCAGCGTGAGGATATCTCCCTCTTCACTGCCAACTGCTGCTGTGACCTCCATAGACGTTATGGGAGCAATTGCTGAAGTCTCGGTTGGGGTGCTCGGTGACAAACAAGGTCTCCCCGACATTTAACATGCGTGGACAAAATAGCAATCTCATCATTTTCAGAGCAAAACAAGGTACACAATTGGGTATTAATGTAAAAAGTAAAATTAAATTAAAATTAATTTAAGCAAGTAGCCTAGTTTAGAGGAACATAAAAAATAGCCAGGGAGATTCGGAGCTATCCTGGACCTTGGGGCAAAACTTCTGATGTTGTTTCGCTTCGTTTTGTTTTGTTTAACTGTGGCAAAATACTTACAGTGTAAAGTTTACAACCAGTGGTGCTGAGTACATTCGCATCATTCTGCAATCGTCACCTTCATCCAGCTCCAGACGTTTTCATCACTCTAAAAGGACGGCTGGTACCATGAAGCAGTCACTCCCTAATTCTCCCTGTACTGTAGCCATAGGCAACTGCTAATCTGCTCTCTTTTCTTCAGACTCACTTGTTTTGGGCATTTCCTGTAAAGGAATCAAATGTAAGTGGCCTTTCATCTCTAGCTTCTTTCACTCAGAATGCTCCCAAGGCTTGTCCACACTAGTATTTCTCACTTTAGTGTTCTTTTTCTTTGCTGAATATTATTCCACTGTATGGATACACCACAATTTCATTATGAAGCTTGGAGCCCGGGGTGTGGGTTTCATTATGTCTTCATCAGTTGCTAAACATTTGAGCTGTCCCCACTTTGGGCTATTACAAATAGTGTTGCTAGAACATCTTTGTACAACCTCTTGTTCGAACACTTATGTGCAGTTCCAACAGTCATTTGAAGACAAGTCTGCGTGCAGATCCATGAAGGTGAGAGAGGGATGCAGAGCCCTGTGGGTCCCTACCTTTCCTTGCCTTGGCCTCGAAGTAGGTAGAGCTGGGCAGCTGTTTCTGAAAGGAAGGGAGCTGGGGGTGGGGCTTGACCACAACCCTGCACTTGCCTCAGGAGCTCAGCCCACAGGGCATGATGAACGGCTCGCTCCGGGGAGCTGTGAACCTCTGCACACCAACCTGGGAAGGCTCACTGTGGCCAAAAGGCAAGACTGCTTCCTGTGTGACTGACCTCTTGTAATTCACTGCTGGGGACAACGCCAGGAGAGGTGGTCAGCCTACGGAAAGGAGATCAGGCCTGGAAATTACAGCCAAATCTGGGCTTCTCATATTATTTCTGAGACTCGGGCAAATTCCTTACCCACAAAAGGACTTAGTGTCACTCCTGCAAAGTGAGAAATATCAGCAAGTGTGAAATCGGTCAGGAGTTGAGAAGCTGGTGTCAGACAAGGACGTGGAGAGACCTGGTGAAGAGCCGTGGGAAGCTGGCCATTGCTCCACTGATGGTGCAATGGAAAGACTGCAGGGAGAGGCCACATGACAGGTCATTTTCAGTCCACTCTGTGCTTTCCAGAGACCTTGTCAGGCAGAGGAGGACACTGACTCTCAGGATATAAAGCTGACACAGTAAGTGGTGGTCACACTAGAATTCCAACCCACACCCCGGGCTCCAAGCTTCATGGACCTCAGGGTATCTCCTAATTGCAGAAGGGTAGGGGGCTCAGGAGGCAGGGCCCCATTCCAGAGAGTCCACAGTGTGTGTTTCGGGGGGAGAGGGCTCATCGCTCTCCAGGTTCGTTCATGTCACAAGACACCACCATGCTCCTGCCCGCCCTGCTGCTCGGCCCTCCCCACACCAGGGCAGGAAGTGTGGACCTTCACCACCCCAAGGAAGGGGCTCTCCATGAAAGGACCATGAGAGTTCATGCTGAGTGAGGCAGGTACCTGAGGCACTCACCAGCACCCACCCACAGCCCCGAGAAGGACCTGAGCCACTCGCTGCTGAACGCCCCTCTTACCCTACGTGCTTATGGGCCAAGACCTGCACCCTTTGTGGCTCTGTCCTTTGGGGCAGTGCAGGGTTTGGCATTCACACTGCTCTCCTCCTCACTCCTTGTACCTTAAGAATTGAATACTTTTGTAAATCCATAGACATCAGCAAGGAAAGAGCAGAAAACGGGGACTGAACACGTAATTCTAGTACACAGTAGGTGCTGCCTAAGTGTTGTTGGCTGAATACGCATCACACATAAGTAGAAGGGGGAAGCCGCCCAGGGAATGAGGGGGAGGTGTTCCAAGGGTGCGGGACTGTTTCACAACCAGGACAGCAGAAGACAAACTGGAAGGGGATTCCGGAATGTGGGATTTCCTGTGCTAATAGCAAAGCTGGGTGGTTTGTTCTCTTACACACGAGAATCTCCAAGATCGAGCTTCTGCTAATTTTTACTTAACTTCTGTGTCATCCATTTTCACCACATTCAATTAACCATCAAATGTCCCACAGCTCCCAGATCGTGCCTCAGGGCCCTGGCTCGGGAGGCCTTCCTCTCCAGGCTAGGAAGCAATGCCTGGCCCCGCTCAGCACTCTCCTCCAGTGCCAGCTCTTTCATAGGACCTTATAGATGCAGTTTGGAACAACAATGTGGTCTCTTGCTGCGTTCAGGAACAGAGGGGATGGCGGGGCGATGGAGACCTAGAGGCTCTGCAGGCTGTAGACGGAGGGACGACTTCCAGTTCCAGTCCAAAGGCATCTGCTAGCAGAATTCCTTCTGGCCCTGGGAAGTCAGTTTGTTCTCTTAAGGTCTCAGTGGACTGCATGGAACTCACCCACACGGCGCAGAGTAATGTGCTTTACAGACTGAAATATTGAGCCCACCCAAAACACCCTCACAGCGATGTCCCGGGGGACATTTGACAAACTAACTTGGGTGCCTACACTCAGTAAAGCTCACACATGAACTGTGATCATCACACATTCTGTTTCCAAGTTAATGTGAGTTTAGATTTGCAGCTGAGGAGTTGAACTAAAGGAAGCAGGCTTTTTGTGTCTCTCATCCGCAGTCCTGGGGCAGCAGCGGCCTGTGCGTGCTTCTGTGGGAAAGCACGTGCATGGGAAGCAGCGTGCGTGACTGGCCCCTGGCTTAGCCAGGAAGCACAGACTGTCCTGTGTCGTGCGCTGTTACTCACAGAACATACCATGGTTTTCTTGCAAACTGGGTATGGGGATTATACCTGTAATCCCAGCACTCGGGAGGCTGAGGCAGAAGAATTGTAAGCGCAAGGTCAGCCTGGGCCACGTACCAAGTTCAATGCAATAGGATCCTGTCTCCAAAAAAATAAAAGTAAGCAAGTGTTCTTTTTCTGACTTCTCAATATTCCCTTGAGAAGAAAATAGATTTTTAAAAGTAGAACTTCTCCTGTTCTTAGCTTTTTCCTGAGCAAGGATCAAGGAAAGAAATTAATTAGAGAAAATCAGTGTAGGGCTGTGTTTTCGTTATCAGATAAAGAATAACTTAAAAATGTATACCATTTCTCAATGTATATCTTCTTCTGCATTTGAATTATGCATTGCTAAAGTAATGCAAATATTAGACAGTAAGGAAACTCTAGGTTTGGGCCAAGAATTCAAAACATGGGCAATTAATTCCTCCTAGCTATCTGTAACCGAATTGCGTGCACCATTTTGCACAAGTTGGCAAATTGCAAACCATCTGCCTGATCTCTGCAGGGGACCCACCCTGGCTGGGAAGCAGGCGACCCTGAGGCCCCAGCAGAACCGTCCACACTCCTGCCAAGAGCAGGCTGCCCAACACGGCTAAAAGGTCAGTTATGGACTCAGAGATGTGTGGCCTCATAACAGGACCAGGAGAGCCGCATGGCTTTCCGGGACCTGTCTGAGAGAATAGCCTGCTCACTGGCGAGCCCCCGGGGGACTCTGACATCCTTGACCCACTGCACATCCTGCTGAGCCTGGCCTCAGGCCCGCCGTCCGCGTGCAGACAGACCTGGCGAGGCGCATGCGCTCCTTTCTGACTGTACCCGCCCCGCGCTGGCCGCTGTTCTCCCAAGTCCCCGGTGTGGCGCAGGATGTTCTGATTAGTGGTGAGGGTGACGGTGACCAAGGCGCGGTTGGGATCCACACGGACAAACAGAATGGACCTCACAGGGAAGCACGGCGCCCTAACCCTCCACACTGAACTCAGAGCTAGAGAACAGGAAACTGGGGAGCAGAGCTAGCGAGTTCCACCAAGAACTGGATTTTCTCCGAAGTAGGACGGTCTTCCGTTGTTAAATGGGCAAAGCTTTTGAAGCGTTCTCCCGGCTGCCTCCGCCTGGCTGGGAGCTGGAGCCCGGAGAGCGGTCACCGGCTCAGGCCAGCCCCGGGCCGGGCTGAGAGTGGGCTGAGGCCTAGCGGGCTGGGCCGCTAGTGTCTTGCAGATTTTTTCAGTTTCTCAAAATCGCCTCTTGTTTTTGCTTAGTTGTGTTAAAATGTAGATTCTTATTGAGGTTGGTGGTATATGCATATAATCCCAGCTGTATGGAAGGCTGAGGCAGGAGGATATTGAGTTTGGGACCTGTCTGGGCAATTTGGAAAGATCCTGCCTCAAAAACAAAACAAAACAAAGCAAACAAAAAAACAGTAAAAGCACTGCTGGTATTGATGGATGGCAGAGTGCCCTTGGGCCCAGTCCCTAGGACACAGAAAAACGTGAGTCTTCAGGGAGCCCCAGCCCGCTTCCAGCCCTTTTTGAGCAGACGTTGTGCACGTCAGTGAAGAGGACCACAGTCACCACTGTGTGCCCAGCGGGGCTCCGGGCCTTTGCATCAGGACCCCAGATTTGAACAGACATCACTCCTCCCCACTTTTTGTTTGCCAAAGTGTCCCACTGGGAGGACCCCAGGGATGTGGCTCTGCTGAGACTCTTAATTTCCATGAAAACATCAATATGGCAAGTTCAACTGGTGGCAAACTTTCAGCTGACCGCCAGGGGCTCCTTTTTCAAGAGGAGAGCTTGCTTCTAAATCAGCCTTTCTGTGTTTCGTGGGGGTCACGACTGAAGAGCCGTCCCTGGTTGATGTTGCCATGGGACTTTTGGGTCCATGTTCCCTGAACCTCGTGCCCATAGAGGTTCTTTCTGTGTGAGCAGGAGGTGGCGAGGTATCAGAAGTGTTCTGACTTCAGCGACTTCGATCAAGGACAACTTCCCAGGCTAAAACTCCGGCACTGTGCCCCGGCAGGCGTCCACCGCGCCAAGTCCACGGCAGACTCTGTGGCCTCTGCTTGTTAGGAAGCCCTGTGGAAAATCCCTGTGTCAAGCCCCAGTCACCAGAATGGGACAGAAAAGCCCAGAGTGCTGGCCTTGCAGTGCAGGAGCTGCTGATACTACGGAATCAGTCGTGAGCAGAGAGACGCACAGATGGACGCCGTCCACTGACATCGTTAGCACCCGCGCTCTGGGACCCAGAAAGCCCTCGGCCAAACCTGCATGACTAAAATGCAACCTGTCACTTTGCGCCCTGCCACATCAGGATTTCTGGGCGTTCTTTATGACCCCAGGCGAAGCCCCCAAATGCTTGAGCCTCCATTCCTTCCTCTGCAGCTGAGGTGTGACGTCACTTCCTGGACGCAGCATCGTGACTGTGAAACAGGATGAGAGATGCAAAAGCACTTGGTGGCTGCGAGACATTTGCTGTCATGTTTTTGCTGTGTCACAGATTCAGCCTGAATCTTCAGTTAAAGGAGAAGTTCGGAAAGGTTTTATCCCACCAGGAAAGGAAGGGGTGATACCTGAATTTCCAATCCACCAAATTCTAAATCCCCCTTCTCCTCGTCTTCTTTTCCTCTTTTTTCCCCTTGCTTTCCTAACTAAAAGCAAATCCTGACTGCTGAGCAGTCACCGGGAGGGGAACCGAACCCGGTGTTATCTCACTGGTTTCCCACACACAGAGATGCCTGTGCACCCCGGGTGTCCCCCAGCTCTAGCCCCCAGGTCCTGAGAGAGGGCTGGTCAGTTGGGGGGGGCAGGTTCTAATTAGGTAGCCACAGATGCTATCATCCAAGTCTAATTTTGTTACTGATTTTACACAGTCATTTCTTTCTATGTGTGTAATTTAAGAGGGTAATAATTCCAGCTTTGAGGCATGAATAATAATTCATTATTAGCACAGTGAAAGAGAGGTCTGGCTTCTGTAGTAACATTTGGTCTGAATTTACTCTTCCCAAGGTTAGGAATGTCCATGGGTGCTCTCAGGAGTTCATTGATACCTGCTGGTCAGTGTACACACTGCTTCTCATCTTAGGTATAGGATTAGTAAAACACTCTTGTCCTTGCTGTCTAATTAACTTTGTCACTTATCAAGCTCCAGAGTTCCCTAGTCAACATGAAAGACTTTTCTCTAGTTATTAAACTGTAATGCTAATCTCCATTTCAACACAATTAAATTTTACCCAAAGAGTTTGACTTTAAAAAAGCAAGAAATATGTCAGTGACTGACTTGTATTTAAAACAAATAAGAGAGTGTTCCTAGATATGAATGTGCTGATTCTATAATTCATTCTATACTATTTCCATGTTTAGTTGTCATTCCAGAAGAGATGCCATCATTTAAATTGTGATGAAACATCTGCCAGGAAGGGTCTCTAATTGCAAGAAGCATGGCCCTGCAAAGCACATCTGGAGTAGTTCCCAGGTGTTGAGGTATCCCCAAAATGCAAGGTCAGAATAAATAGTCAGTGAAAGCCATATTTGTTATGGTTTATATCTAGAAGTCCCCTCAAGTCTCAAGTACTTATAGGTGGAATTTTGAGAGGTAATTGGATCTTGAGGTCTGACACTCATCTATGTGGATTCGATCACTGATGCATTTTTAGGTCAACGCGATGCTGGAAGGGGTAGCCTGGTCTGAGGAGGTGAGTCACTGGGGGAAAGGCCTGGAAGGGTCTATTGCCAATTATCTCTCCTCCTTTCTGATCTCTCTCCGCTTCCTGCCTGCCCTGCCTTGGACTGTTTCTGCTCTGCCATGCCCCTCTCCCATGATGCCCTGCCTTGAAGCAACTGACTCTGGGCTGAAACCTCTACAGATTGTGAGCCAAAATAAACCTTTCCTCCTTTAACTTGTGGCCGTTGGGTATTTTTGTCCTAACAATGAAAAAGTAACTAAGGCACCATCCTTTGATAAGATATGAAAACAGATTATCTCTTGGGAAACAGAGAAACGTGTGCTTCTCCAGTGTTCCATTTCTCTACACCATGGATTTAAAAATAAAGTTTCATTGGGATGAAGCTATGTCTATTTGTGCATGCATTGTCGATGGTTGATCTGGTGCCATTCCTGAAAGCATAGCTCACCTGGCCACAGCAAAGCCAAAGCCACACAGAAACGCCCTACACCATTATGCCCACATTCCAATTTATCACAATTCTTAGTCCTAAAAAAGAAAAAAAAAATAAAAAACAGATTCACTCTGAAACACACAGAACCCCACCACCACCACCACCACATACACACACACCCCCAGAAAAGTTCGATTTAGAGGATCTGTTCAGCAATGGAAATGCAACACTGTGGATTTCTTTTCCTAGGTGATTTTTCTCTGTGACAACAGGAATATGCATTGTACCATTTATAGTGTGGTATATATAACGTCAATGCACATTTCTCTTTATTGACTCATTTTATCACACAAAACTGACATAAGCTTCTTATTAATCTGTCTCCAGAGGATCAAAATGCTTTAATAAATACTTCAGTTCCTTTAAGTCTGGGAAGAAATGAAACTGTAAGTTAAATGCAGTATGGCAGTGAATGAAAGCCTCTCATTACAGTTAAGTCAAGAGCCAGCTAGATAAACCCAGGGACCAATAAAGCAAATGACACCACACTTTCTTAATGATCAATTAGGGCCTACATTTCTCAAATAAATAAATAAGAAATATTAGGCATGGAATTTGCAGGTTTCACTGGTGGTTAGACGCTTGGAGGTGTTGCGGACTTTGTGTGTGGATTACGATAAAGCTCCGACGCTTCAGGTAGTGTGACAGGGACGGCAGGGAAGAAGGCAAAGTGACTTCCTGCCTCCCAGGGGTAGGACCACCCCGCAGTGGTCGGCGTGGAGGGGCGGCTGGGCGAAGGCAGCGAATGCCCGCGATGTGGGGACCTAGGTGTCGACCACGGCGCCGATGGGATCTGGAGCCGGACAGCACGTCTGAGTCACCCCATGGAGAGAGACAGACTGGGAAGCGGGGCTCGCTGCAGAGCAGATGGGAGCCTGCGTGAGGTCACTTCTTTGGGCAGAGATGACATCCAGAGCACATAGCTGTGAGCCCCAGTCACAGAAAGGGGGGGCCCCGGGCCTTGTCCACGCACCCCAGGCCCAAGCAGTTCCTCCAGTCACAGAAGCCCGGAGCTGGCTCATTCTCTGGTCTCAAAGCAGTTTCTGCAGAAGTGAAAACATTGAATCTCCCCCTCTCTTAACATGATTTATTTTCAAAGCTCAGGTGCCTCCCAACGCTTGTGTCCCTTGGGTGGGAGTTCCCACCCCCCCCACACACTTCCACAGCCCCTGCCTGGACTGCTCCTTGCTCTCACTGGACACTGACTGCACTGCGATCTGCTCGCCCCTTGGCCAGATCAGCACTGCAAGAACCTCCCTGGGTTGCTCAGCGAGGCCGTGCTAGTGTCTGAGCCTGGTCCCTGGCCCCCGCCAGCCTTGCCCTGCCACAATGTCCTCTCTATGGTCCCTGTGTCCAGCTACCATGGTCTCTTCTGGTTACTTGACTTTTTAGCCCTTACTGAGGCATCTTAACCCAGGGTTGTGGCTTAGTCTCTCAATTTTGGCCTCTGCTGACTCCAAAATGACAGGCCTAGGGCTCAGGGGTGGCTCAGTGGTAGAGGTGTTCACCCAGCATGTGCAAGGCCCTGGGTCCAGTGCCCAGCACCACAGAAAGATCAAGGCAGCCCCATCACCCATGGGGGGCACCTCCAGCTTCGCTTTTCTCTACAGTCCTTATTATGCTCATTCCATTGTATGTCTGCTTGGTTGCATGTGGTCTGTCCACCTACATTAAAATGGAAAGCTCTACAAAGCTGATTACCAGTGGATAAATAAATGTTCTTCAATTCTTCAAGCAGAAACCAGCATTCTGATGGAGCAGAGTCATTGTAGGAGTCGCACCAGAAGGGGCAGATTTCACGCTCGGGGACACTCCCCTTCCTCATCTCTGTTGTCAGTCTTTCTGAGGAGTCTGGGGCACTTGCGCCCTTAGCTGGGTAAACCTCAGGGAGATTGATTCCAGGGTTACCTCCCTGCATCCCCAGGAACCACGGCAGGAAGTTTGCAGGGACCTGGAGTGGATGAGTTTCTTTTTGCATCAAGTATCCTAGCCACAGAGACAGGAGCCCAAGACTGGACTCAGTCAGGTGACAGGATTGGTGGGTAGCCCAGGTCAGGGGTGGGGTCCCAGAGAGCCTTGGAACCCCTCTGGGACACGTGTGGCCCCTGTTTGTCAGAAGCCTGCAGCCCAAACTGTCCCCTCTACCTTTTCCTGACATCTCAGAAGGCGCTGTCATCACCTGATGATCTCTTCCTTTCCTCACTCCTTTTGCTGTTGACAACCTGGAAATCACATGCAAACAGCTCTTTCAAAAACTCCTCATTGGGGTTGAGCAAGGCACTAATTGGCTCAGAGTCTCAGTGCTCCTGGGTTGTTTGGAGATTATAAAGATGTGCCTTGACAGAGTCTTCAGAAAAATGTCAAGACAGTGACTGGCGTACTCCTGCCCCTAGGGGACCTCCCTCCAGCCGGAAGAAGGACGGCTCCATCACTAGGCTCTGTGCAGGCTGGGTGGGCTGGGAGAAAGGAGGCGGCTCCCAGGCGGGCTCAGGCAGGAAGGGGCTGGCGCTGGGCCCCTGATTTCCCTAGATGCATTCCTCAGGCTGTCTGGTCAATGCGTCATTCGTGTCTTCCAAGCTAGGTATTGGGATCCAGGGCCTGCATACGGGGATTGTCTAATTTATCTTGCCTCTTGCAATTCCACACTTAGGTCCATCAGGTTGGGGTCAGGGCTGTCTTCATTTAAAATTTCTGCTTTCCCGTCAGCATAAAAAAGAACAATGCTGCTCTCCTCTGCACCCAACAGCATGTTCTGGGAAGGGGTGGGACAGCGGGGGTGCTTCGTCCCTCCAGTCCAACTGCTCCCAGTGGAGGAGAATTTGCTCACCTGCTCTATGCCCTGGGGTTGGGGTTAAAGTCCACTTCCAAGTGTTTTCAGGCATGTTGTTAGGAAGTCATGATCAGGAGCACCAGGGCACGTTGTTTGGGATACTGGGTGTTGGAGGAGAGCTACCTGTGTGTCCCTTGGCAAACGCAGTGGCGAGATGCACACCGCACACTGCTGCGAGCAGCCAGGGTGGCAGGAAGCTGTGCATGCAGCGGTGTGGGTAGTGACGCAGCGGGCTGTGTAGGCTGACAGATGTCAGCAGCAGAGTGGGACTTGGAACTCAGCGCCTCGCCACCACCACACTGCGTGTTTTACGAAGAGACACACAGTTTTCGGGGACGTGTATAGGAAGGAGGCAAGGCCCTTGGGTAATGGGGAAAATAAAATGAGAAAAAGATTTGCATGAATTGATGGATGGTATATTATGAACTGAAGAGTCTAAGACTCTTCACTGTGTTCCAAAGAGAAAAAATGAATTGGTGGGGGGTAAGAAGGAGCAGATGAAGAAGATGGGGGAGAAAATAGAACACTCCTTTGACCCTGGCCCACAAAGGCTTTCCAGGTGAAAGGTACTTCTCCTGGATGTAGGGGCACCCCAGCTGGCTCTTGGCATTGGGGGAGATCAGTCCGTGCTCAAGCATTCAACAGTCTTCCTGGTAACATCCGCACTCGCCAGGATGCCCTGTGAGCTCTGAGTCTCCTGGAGTGACGAGATATCTTATTTTCTTTGGGGTCCTTGCTTACTTTATACCTCCAGGGGAGGCACTAGGTAAACATTTGCTAAGGAGAATATAATCAATAAGACAATGCTGTAACCTGAGTAAACAGCAAATTGACTGAGAACAGCAAGAAGATTCAGTGCAAAGTTTAAAAAAAAGGCTCCAAGCACTGAAGGTTGACTGTGAATATCCAGGAACACCATGGTGCAGAAGGAAGGGGTTCAGGAGCGTCTGATGCCTTCATTTCCCAGTGGACCAGCTGGCAGAAGGCAGGGGAGCCCCCAACTTGGCGTGCATGTGAGGACTGAATGTCTCCCCTTCTTGAGAGCACGGGGCCCCCATTCATGCCCGGCAAAAGGAGGAAGGAAGGTCACAGCTCCACACCTCAGGATTAGGCGAAGACAGGCGTCCAGGGTGACACTCAACCAACATCTCCCAAGGTTCCAGCCACAGTCGCCCCTCCAGAGGCACGGAATGACCCTTAAAGGACAGAAGCAGGCCCCTGTGCTAAGCAAGCCTGCACAGAGGACCTGCACACACCAGTGACACCTAAGCCACCGCAGAGACCTGACTGTCCCAGGAGGGACCCTCACTGCTGGGTTCCTGCCTGCAGTTTGTCCCTAATTGGCTTCAAAGGCTCCCAGGGCTATTACCTTCTGCGGCGCAATTTGGAAATCTACAGAGGCCTTTTTGAATTTTAGTGTCGTCAAACTGAGAATTTAAATATTGAATGCCTATTATTTTATTAGCATCGAACTCCTTTTATTCTTCCTCGCATCTCAGTTAGAGGCGTAACTGACTTTATACTGACTTTTTTTTAGGAGATTATATGCAGTAGGTTATGAGTGTCACCTACAGAATTCATCTGAGGCTGGAGACGCAGTACTGGGATACGTTCTGCTGTACAGATACGCCTGTATCTTCCACACGGTCGGGGACTGTGGGGCACAGCCCAGCGGCGTGGAGGGAAGAGGGCGGCTCATTTGCTGCAGCTAAAAATCTGGAGGAGTTTGGGTGCCGCGTCTCCTTTTTCCATCTGCAGAAGAGCTCAAGATTTTTAGTTTTTGCAACTAAATTGTGTCTGAAATACAAAGTCTTTTACCCATCATGTTGGTCCAAGTCACCATTCAGCCTCCGGCACCCAGTTACACAGGGGGATTTTGTAAACACACACACACACACACACACACACACACACACACACACACCCTGCTAAGACCTTTCGGCAACTTCCTACCACTCATCTAACAAACTCTGCATGAATAGCTTGCCCTGGTTTAGTCTTTACTGCCCCCAATTCATTTCCCATGTTGTCCCGTTTCACCCAGCTCCGCCTGCAGGGCCTCCCAGGTCTGGAAGGCGTCGTGCTGGGCTGGTGTGTGCCTAGGGCCCTCATGCTCCCCCGCCTTGCCCAGCACCCTTTGCTCTGATGCTCTTTCTTTGCATTCCTGCCTCAGCTGACAGGCACTCTCTGACCTCACTACGTACTAGGTCTCCCCTCCCAGCGACGCTGGCAGACTGCCCACCTCTGTCCCTCAGGACACCTCCCAGTGGCGCCATAGATTTATGCACCGTCCTGCGCATCACTGTCCTCACAATCTAGAATGGAAAAGTCCGCATGAGCAAAGACTCCAGTGGCCTGGTTCCTGGTGGATTCCCAGTTCCCAGAGCAAAGTCTGTTAAACATCTGCTCTTAAAATGGAGATAAAAATACTTCTATTCTATGGGACAATAGGACGTCACAGGAACTGTCGGCGTTGTATCCCTGCCTTTCCTAGTGTCTTGGGGGCTTGCACATCTGTGCTAACACCCAACCCCATGAAACACACTGCTTCAGGGCTCCTTCTGCATTCTAGGGCACTGAGGAAGGGGAGCAGGCTACCTGTGGTGACCTAGCCAGTGGGTGAATAAGCAGGACCTCAGCCACGGCCTGGGCAATGGAGTCCGGACATTTTCCCCACACTAGAGACTCTGAGGCCGAGTTGGTTCATGAACACCAGCGATGAGAAGTGAGGATGAGAGCAGTGGCCAGGGGCCGCCTCTCCCAAGGTCAAGTCTCAACTCTTTTATCTCCACAGGAAGTTCAGCATCCTGATGCCCAATCTTCCTGCTCAAAGATCATGGAAACCCAGCATCGTACCCTAATCCCAGCACCACACACCCTAGATCCAGCCTCCTCCAAAAATCCCCACCTATGACTTCATGAGACTTTGGGGAACACCTAGCTATGAGCCAGAACAGTGAGGTTTCTCCTTATGAAAGAAGGTCTGGACCATCCAAGAGTCTATGGAGGATGAACTAATGGTGGAAAGTGTAAGTGGTATTCAGCAGGCAGTCCTGGGTTCAAGAGATGCTGACATCTCTCTGCCTGACATCTTTACTTAAAAACACAGACATCCGTGGTGGTCCCTGGCCCCAAGAAGCTTCCCTCCAAAAGCAGCTCCCTAGGAAAACAGTTGGACTGTTGACGTCCTCGGCTCTGTCCTGTACTGTGTGGGGATAAACCTAGACTACAAAGATTCCTGCAGCCTTGAGGCTGTGGCCTTTGCTGTCAGAAGCCATGGTGCTGCCCTTTGGACTGCTCTGTGATGCCCCTCTGCCAGGCCACCCTGCCTTGGAACCAGCCAATTATGGACCGAAACCTCTACAAACTGTGGATCAAAGGAACCCTTTCTTTCTTTGACTTTAGGTGTCAGGTATTTTGTCTCAGCAACAAGAAGAATAACTAAGACACTAACATTTTAACATGTTCACCACCTGCAGGAGCTTGAAGAGAGTGAATCTGCCATGAATTCGCAAGCATGAGAAACACCACCACATTACTTGCTTTGAATACGATAAAACCTCCTTCTGAGATGCTGCCCAAGGTGATGCCATGTCTCATCTGCAGCATGAATCCATTTGGAAGGTCAGCGAGAGTTTACGATTTAAATCGTAAAGCTCAAACTCTGGAGGAGTCGTCATTCCTTCAAGCTACCCTGGGAATGGAAAAAAAAAAAACGATTTCTAGGAGAAGAAAGGAACCAACCTCATGAAACTCTGCCATGTGCCTGACAAGTCACGTGTCCCCTGTGCGCTCTGCATCATGAGGGCGTGACTGTGCCACCCTGTGAATGGAAACATCGAAGCTTGACCTTGTCAACGGTTGAAGGTGATAACCTACAGAATTTGGCCAGGATCTCTCTGACCCCAATTCCTCACCCCCTGGCAGCCTCTTTCTGGCACCCCTATCGCATATGTGCTGGTGCTCTACGCCAGGGACCACTGTCCCCAAAGGGGACAGCTGGGGAGCTTGTCGTCTTTCTCAGTCATTCTCTTTGGGATCCCCGCAAGCCAATAATTCCCGCTTCAGAGACTCAGCTCTGCCTCACGTGTGGCTTTCCCCCCATTGGCCTGCAGAGCTGCTCAATCAGGATGGTTTACGAGAAGGTTAATTTGCATTTTGTTCTCCGTATTTCATATTTCCCCATTCTTTGTTCCAAAGTGATAGCTGGCCCCGGGGGACTCTGACCATGTAGCAAGCAGCAAGGTCACCCCACCCCCATTCCTGCCTATGTGAAGGTCCAAGCATTGTTTATAAAGTCCAATGCCCCACCTGAGACCAGGCCAGCTCTTCCCCAAGGACAGTGCCTCCTCCTCCCCTCAAGGAAGTGCTGACAAACTATTGATCATGTCTATTATGCATTGCTCTTACTGATTTAGGTCTCATGGTTCGGGCATTCATTCTCTCATCAAATATTTATTAAGTGCCTGCTAGTCGCCAGGCTCTGTCCCCGCTCATCTCCAGGCGTGGACAGCTGCCACCCCGGCACGATCTATGGGATCAACGCAGACTCTGTGGGGACACTTGGGGTGGCACAGGTGCCTCACTTTTGACAGTGGGTGTTTTGTCTGTGTGTTCTGTGATTATGTTAAAACCACAAACACCAATCCATGAACACAAAAATATTTTTGAACAGGAGAAACAAATTTAGAGAAACAAATTTATAAACTATTAAAAATAACTGTCTTTGAATATTGAGATGATAAGTGGCTTCGTCCTGTTTTTTTATTTATCCTACAAAGTTTCCTCCATAAAATGTTTATCTTTGCCATGAAAAGAACTGCATTAGAATTACAGTAAACATAACATTGCATGTGTTGATCGAGCTCTATAACCAACGCAGCTCACTTCACAGCATCTGAATCATAAAGCGTAATGATGCCAACTACAATTCTGAGGCATCCACTGTGCCATTTCCTTTTTATTTCCAAAACAACCATATCTGAGGAAAGAGGAGGAAACATTGGCTATGTGCTAATTTACTTAGTATATCCTTGCAGTTCACAGCTTTCTGCGAAATTGAAAAAAAAAAAGTCATAAAGAAGCAAGACTACTGAAACAGAAGAAAGGAAGCTGGCTACATATGAGCACTGTGGATGTGATCAACAGTTACTGGAAATATGAAAATGAAGCAAAATGGCTCTTAGAGGAGTAAAACTTCTTGAAATTCACTACAGGAAAAAATACAGAGAAAATAACAAATACAAAGTGGAAAAAAAATCTCAAAAACCCTAAAGCATTCCGTCACCAATAAAATATCAGCAATGTGATGACCCAGAAGGGCCTGCTTGTGGGTCCCGCTGTGTGTGGGTTGGGCTTGGGGCGCCCAAGCACAGAGCCTGGGGCATCACGTGTAGTTTCTGGGTGTCCCCTATGCCCCGCTACAGCCCTTCCTGACTCCCAAGGTCCCGCTGCCCAACGTGCCCCTCTCTGGCATCCCTAGCACTGGGGAAGCCTTGGTATTATCACTCCTCCCAGTGGGCATGCAGTTCCTTGCCCAGCCCTCACCCAGAATCAAAACCTTTCCCCTGGCTCAAAAAGAAAGGGAATGTCACAGGTGTCTGCATTTCCTATCACAGACCTAAAGCATGCTGTGTAAGATGATAATAATACAGTCAGTTCATATTTTAATGAATACCTACTTTATTCCAGACACACAAAATGTATTATCTGATAGCTATATTAGCCATAAGATGCACATATCATAATTTTGTTTTATTTTGCTTTATCAATCATATTTTATTGGTACAAAGAAATGCTGAAAGGGTTGTGGGGAAAAAGGAACTCTTCTCCACTACTGGTGGGAGTGCAGACTGGTGAAACCACTGCACAAACCAATGTAAAGATTTCTTAAAACACTAGAACTAGAGGTTCCATTTGACCTGGCTATTCCCCTTCTAGGGATCTTCTCAGAAGAATTGAAAATATCACATCACAGCAATATGTGCACACCCATGTTTACAGCAGCACAATTTGTAATAGCTAAATCTTGGAAGCAACTCAAAAGTCCATGAACTGTACACACCATTGCTACCCCTTTCCACAAATGTGGAAGTCGGGTTATATATGTGCATGCTCACACTGCTGATAAGAACTAGGCAGCACGAACTCAGGGTGTGACCTCTGAGCCTGTGACCTGACATTTCAGTTTATCTTGTTCGTCTAGGAGTCCTCTTTGTCTGTGACAGATTCTTTGAAAACAAGACTTTCAGTGACCAGAAAGTCTCATCGCATGGCTGTGCAATAATTTCATTTAATCAAGCCCCCATGCATTGGTATACTATCCTTGCATCTTGATTGTCAGGCTGTTGGTGCTTCTTCTGACTCCTGGCTTAAAGCCTCAGTTGACTTGTACCACAGAGGAAAGCGTTTGGGTAAGACTCTCTGACATGAATGGGGGAGGTCCGACTGTGTATTACCACTGCTGGTTCCTTCACACATGTGGAAAATTCAGCCCATGCAATAAAATAAAAAAAAATCAATATGATGTAATTATTAAGCAACAGAAGCTTAAATTCTTTCTTCGGATGATCTCATCCATCTTGAAAGGCCAATAAAACCAACCACAGTACAAAATTTATGAGTCCCCACTAATGCACTGCTACAAAAGAGATAAAAATCAACAATTCTAACTATATGTTAACCAAGAAAGTTAGAAAATATGATTGGTAAAAGACTGGATTTCCAACAGACATGAGAAAGTAAAATGCTCCCAGTCAATCTAATCAGAAATCACCAATCCTTGTGAAGGTGATTGAGTGCTGGTTCATACACCTGCATCACCAGGAAAGAATCCACGATGCTCTGAGGATGCCAGCTCTATACTAATGAGTTCATAAACTTAATGAATTATAACCCAAGCAAGGTGTTTTTTTTTTTCAATTAGAAAAAAGTATTTTAAACTTCATGTTGAAGAACAGGTAAAAGATAACAGTTAAGGAAATCTTGAACATTAAGACTTCAAGCCAAAATTCAGTTTTAAAAATTATAAGAAATTAACCATATTGAAGAACTAACTATATGGAAAATTAGCAGATAATAATTCAGGAGGCCAATTCAGGAGAAAGGAGTAGATTTTCCCAACACTTTATAAAGGGATTATTGCTTGCTATTTTTAATATTAAAATATACTCTGGCATTTCAGTTTATATATCTAAATAAAACAAAGAAAAACAAAGCCAAACTAAAACAAGATAGAACATAAGTTTCTAAGTTAATTGGAGTTAATGCTCAAAATGAAATCTAAAGGAATTATATACATCTATTTCTATTCCACAGTTCAGTGAATCCCTTCCCAAACATAAAAGTAAAGAAAAATAATCACATTATCATTAACACATCACATATCACATTTACCTGTAGAAAAAACCTTCTCTGTCATACATACAATAAAAATTAAGCATCTTACAAAATAGAAATTGTTAATCCCTTCATGTGTAGAGTTAATTCACTAATCCAGAGAATAAAGAGAAATAAGAAACAGCCAGGACAAGAGAGGAAACAGAAGTAACTGACATATAAATGACAACATTTGATCTCCACTGTAACTCCAGGAATATAAATTTTCGTCACCTCTGAGCGCCGCTTGTCAGCTGCCACACCGGAAACACGCGCCTCTGAAAGCTGTTTTCCAAGAAGCCAAGAAAGTGCAGCAAGAGGAGCAGTCGGATGTGGTGCTGGTGAGCGTGAGATGGGAAAGCGCTCCAGGAAGGAGATGTGGTGAAAGGTCTACCAGAAGTCCCCTACCGCGGGCTGCGTGTGAGCCAGCGGTCCTCA